>JAAGVU020000113.1:27139482-27164265 GCA_011763525.2 Mormyrus iriodes
GTCATGTTGGAACAGGAAGGGGCTATCCCCAAACTGTTCCCACAAAGTTGAGAGCATGAAATTGTCCAAAATGGCTTCGTCTGCTGAGGCATTAAGAGTTCCTTTCACTGGAACTAAGGGGCCAAGCCCAACCCCTGAAAAACAACCCCACACCAAAATCCCCCCTCCACCAAACTTTAAACTTGGCACAATGCAGTCAGACAAGTGCCGTTCTCCTGGCAACCGCCAAACCCAGACTCATCCGTCGGAATTCCAGACAGGGAAGAGTGATTCGTCACTCCAGAGAACACGTCTCCACTGCTTTACACCACTGCATCCGATGCTTTGCATTGCACTTGGTGATGTAAAGTTGGATGCAGCTGCTCAGCCATGGAAATCCATTCCATGAAGCTCTCTACGCACTGTTCTTGAGCTAATATGAAGGCCACACGAAGTTTGGAGGTCTGTAACTATTGACTGCAGAAAGTTGGCAACTTCTGCACACTGTGCGCCTCAGCATACACAGTGATTTTATGTGCCCTACCACTTTGTAGCTGTGTTGCTGTTGTTCCCAATTGCTTCCACTTTGTTATAATACCACTAACAGTTGACCATGGAATATTTACACGAATGGACTTATTGCACAGATGGCATCCTATCACGGTACCATGCTTAAATTCACTGAGCTCTTGAGAGCGACCCATTCTTTCACAAATGTTTGTAGAAGCAGTCTGCATGCCTAGGTGCTTGATTTTACGCACCTGTGGCCATGGAAGTGATTGGAACACCTGAATTCAATGACTTGGAGGGGTGTCCTAATACTTCTGGCAATATAGTGTATCATTCAGTGTAGGTACGCTGGAAAATGCTTCACATGCGCGCATGTGCGAGGTACATATCGGGAAGGTGGTACAGACCGGGTAATAAATTAATGGAACATCCTACGCTTTAGGTCTTCTGGGAGAAAAATGTGGAAACTATAATTTAACATAATGCCTCACAATATCACTTAAGACTTTTTAATGCTTAATTTTCACAAAATTGATTTATCACTTTTCAATGCTTTTTAATGACTGTGTGGAGGCAAAGAGATGTAAATATATATTCAGGCACTGTTTTATTAATTTACCTTTATGTAACCCTTCGAATTGAGCTTCGTTATGGGTAACCACAACATGTAGTGATTACGTATTATTAAAACCGGACTTGTGTACCATCTTGTTTTGGCAGGTTAAAAAGGACTGTAAAGCATGACTGAACTACAAGTGCATTAATCAGTAAATAATTCTGGTATTTAATCACTGACCACAGGTCCTGGTCCTCAGTCTGAGGCACTATAAGTGTCCTGTAGCAATTTCTTTGCTTTCATAGTTTCCGTTAAATAACATTGGGTTAGAATTAAAGATTATAATCATGCATCGATTTACTGCTGTGAGTCACCTTGCAGGTGTTCTAACATTTCACCCTACCTATCGAAACGTCCTACCTTTGGGTACTGCACAAGAGCACAACGAACTCACGTCCCTTTTCACATGCTTAAAGAACCGCCCATTTGTCGGTCCTACCTTGCGTTGGAGTTACAGCGCAATTAATCTTATAGGCTATATATGATGTGTCAGTATTGCTCACATATTTATAACAGCACATTCCTACAAAGTATTTTAGTCTATTGAAATTGGCTACCCAAGTATTTTATGAAGGTAGGATGCTCTGATAAAGTATTTCAGTCTATCAAGATGTGCCACCTGTACTTCTAACACTGGTAATACAATCTGATAAGGTATTTCAGGCTGTTGCGATGCTTGTTTACATTACATTAGTTTGTGTTTTTTTATTATTAGTTACTTATTTATTATGTTTTGGACCATCCGCTTTCAGTTTCAGCCCACAAAAATAACGATAGCATTTTTTAGTAGAGTAGCACCGATCAATAGATAAAACTGTTGAAACGTGCTGCGGCAGGACAACTCGACAAGGTACGACAAATCGACAGAACACCGACATTACGTGTATGGTTATATAAAATGAATCAACACAATTCAGATTCGACAATTAGGCAGTGCTATGGTATTTTATATATCTGGTATAAATATAATTATCAATAGGTATTTATAAAACTCCAAAAGAACATAAATCTCATAGAAGCCACCAGCACGGGGAGAGCCAGTGTGAACATACATCAGGATCTGTGTTAAGGGTCTAGCAGACACTCCTGCAGTTTCAGTTTAATTTAAATAGATGGACACTTTAACTTATTAAATTGTGTTACAGCAAGGTATGGTAAGGTCTGTACGAACGTAATCAGCGCGAGTGAATGCAGAACAAGCCTGAAGCTCGCCAAAGATCGCATTTCTTCATGACTGTGGGGAAGTCAACTGATGACTCAGTTTCCTGAAATGAAAATGGCCCTGAAATGGCCTTGTGCCCAGCTGCAATATCAGTGACACAGCCAATATCAGCTCCTGATTCAGCAGCCATTCTCATGGCTCATATACATACATTTTCATTCCTCAATAGTCTCCCTCCCCATTAAAAATCCCTTATCCAGGCCCCTAACAAACATTTACAAACTAAGTAAACATTCTGTTCACATCTGGTATTTTTGTCCCACGTCCCCCCCTCCCCCACAAAAATGACAAAAATTCAAACTATTTGTCCTGTGACAAGCTCTTTAAATGGAGAATTTATAATCTTGCTTAAAAGACACAGACACAAATAAGTTTGCATGGTCTACCCTGAAGCACAGACGTACACAGGACCTTGGCTCACATCTTTACACTGCATTCTTTGCAAAACTGGATATTTCCCAATTTGGCAGATACCCTTCTTTGCCATGTCCTCAACCTGTGAATCAGTTCTGTTATTCAGAACTACTGAGGGAAAAACATCTGGATAAGAGCACCAATAGCATTTCAGGATTTACGCCACACGTCTGCAGAATTCAAGCATAGGGGGATATATTACTCTCATTTGTCAAGACTGCCATAGCAGTGTAAGAGACTAAAATTCAAGCCCACTGATAAAGTGACTGGAAATGGAAATGGAATTATAAAGGACAGACGCAATGTCCACTGATACCAAAAACAGAAGTCTGGGGTGACAGCTTCTCCTCACCTTCAGCCTTGGAGCGAGCCTCGCAGCTGCTCCTGTCGATGTCGCCCAGCTGGCAGCGCGTGTGCAGAGCCGCATCATGGCCGGTCTGGCTGCAGCAGTAGCTGAATGGCAGCGGAGGTAGGCTCCGGCTCTTTCCCAGCTGGGGCAGCTCTGGGATTGGGGAGAACTCCTGGGAGGACTGGGAATTAGTGGAGGAGGCCTCGGTGCTGGATTTGAGGAAGGGGGAGCCACTGCTGGCCGAGGCTCCGCTCCTCCTCTTGCTGCGGGCTATTTCAGCAAAGGAGGTGACGCGAGGGGGTACTGGAGGCGAGGTTGGCACGGCTCCCTCACTGAGGCGAACAGGACAGCTCAGCATGCGCTCCAGGGAGGCGAGGCGAGCACCGGACGCCGGTGTCAGATCCAGGTCCTGGTCATAGCTGCGAGAACGGGGGCGGCCCACACGGCCAGCCAGCGGGGGCGACGCGTTGACGTACACCTGGCCTTCTATTGTGGACTCTTCTGGCTGCTTGGTCTCCTCCAGCTCCTCCTCACACTGGCGAACAAACAGTCAATGGCAACACAGGAAAGTCTAATGTTGACCAATCAGAACATTAGGACAATTATCAATTACGTTTCAGTTGTTATTTAAGTTATCTGCAAATAGGCCCGAGACATGGGAAATAGCTTTTTATGGAGGGCCAAATCCAAGCTTCAACATGTCAGCAGGGGCCACTTTTAATGAATATTTTCAAATGCCATGAAAACTACAAAAATAGATTTTATTTTTTCCTATTCTGAAAATATATTCACAAATCATGCAAAAATGTATGACCTGACTAACACGTTTATTATTAAATCAAAGAAGAATTTGTGGGCAAAAATCCTTTTATCTCCAGCAATACGAATATACGCACGCATGCACACACACACACACACACGCACATTTTTATCAATCAAAAATGGAATACAAATAATTCGAAACAGAGCATAATACCCAAAGTTTGTGCAACAGTGCTTCTATTAACATATTTAATTTGGACTAAATTAAACATCTAAAACAAACAGTTTACAGAACATTCCCAATGGCTAATTAGTCTCTTGTAATCCCTTATAAACCAATTAAAATATTTTTCAAACAACGAAGAATGAAAGTCCTCAGAATCCAACATGCACCAAATCAAGTTAATGTTATTTAAGCTTTAGAAACATATCTGTTAATAAATCTGTTATCTGGGCTGCTTTCTGTGGAATAATAGCCACAGTTACATCATCATTCACAGGTGCGATGACAGTTATCTGGGTATCTAATGAACCAAGGGTTTAGAATTGGTTTAAACATTTGTAGGGACCAAATCAGCCCCAAACCCCCACCCCTCTAAACATACACAATGCTCCTGCAATATTGGTAGGGACATGTCCCTACCATCCACACCCAAATCAATGCCCTTGTGACGAACATATGCGTGACCTTCATGTATGATTTAACACCCCTTTCCGTTCCCTCATGTACCTGGGACGGCTGCTCCTCCACACCCTGCCCATCCTCCGCGGGCTGCCTAAACAGGTAATACTCTGTGGGCTGTGCAGGGCTGGCTCTGCCGGGATCCTCGGAGCAGCTGGTGACGGAGGAAGCAGCGGGGCTGGGTGAGGACTGAGATGAGAGGTCGCAAGTCACCAGCTTGTAGTAGTTCTGTGTGGCCAAGACCAGCCGCGCTCGGCTCTGCAGGCACGAGGTCAGGTCACAGGCCTCGGAGGTAGGGACCTCACATGGTGGGTGATATGAGTTGCAGTTGGCATCTAGGGCAGATGGGGGGGAAGGGCAGCCACAGGGAGCAGGGTTGCTGCCCTGGGGCTCAGCCGGGGAAGCATGCAAATCCAGGTAGAAGGCCCCACCGGGCTCAGAGGTTGAGCTGCCGCAGGAGTGCTCTGCTGAGGCGTTCAGGTTCAGTGGTTTGGCAGGAACCGCGTTGTTCATGCGGTTGTACATGGCGCTGAAGCTCACTAGCACGCCGTCTGAGCTGTTGCAGGACGAGTCGCTGGCGTAACTGGGTTGGTTCTCCGAGATCAGCGCGGGGACACTGCTGCCACCGCTGCAGCAGCAGCAGCGCTGGGGGGGCACGGTGCGCTTGATGAAGTCTTCCTCCTCTTCCTCCTCACCCCACTCCTGCTCACCACAGTCCATGGACAGAGTAGAGCCGCTGCTGCCATGCCGGCGCTGGCAGTCCAGGCCAAAGAGGTTAAGGCTCTCGAGGCGGGAGGCGGCCTTCATTGGGCCCAGGTGGCCCATGTCTGAGGGCCAAGTGCCAGCCGAGAGAGGCGCCCGTGCGTAGCCGGACCCATGCAACCGGAAAGGCAGTGGCTCCATGCCATTGTCCAGGCCGTCGCTGGAACTGTTGTGAAGATGGAAAGAGCAGTCCTCCAGGTAGCCGCTTAGGTCGTCCCCATCATCTCCGTCATCTTCTTCCGCATCTTCCTCATCCTCGGCATCAAGGAGAAAGGGATTGTGTCGCAGCGGGTTGCCCTTACCTCGGGGGTGCGGGCGGGGCCGGGGCGGCTCCTCAGAAGTGTTGGAGGTGAAGGACGAAGAGTCGCTGACGACGCTCCCGCCACGGCCACCGCCACCCCCCTTACCCCCTCCACCACACCCTCCTGCACAGCTGGAGCTACTGCTGCTGGATGTTTGGATGAGGCTGCTGTATACCAGCGCTTCCCGATGGAGCACATCCCGCTCAGGAAGTGAGGTGGTGCGGGTGAGACCCAGATGCTCGGAGGAGCCAAAAGGGTTGGTGTTCCCACCAGGACTGCAGCACTGGCGTCCCTGGACCTGGCAATGCACCAGGGGGAGGTGGTGCACAATGAGTGTCTCCCCCGATAGTTTGGGGGGGCTGTCCATTGTCTATCCTGGGACTGGGGTAGTGCACTCAGGTAGTCAAAATGAATGGGCTGATCCAATACAGGCTTTAATTTAGATGGCCAACACCAGGACCCGGACTACGAGGCCCCGGAGAAAAAAGAGAGCAGACTATAGTGCTTATAGTAGAATTACAACATCCTAGGAGTAACATCTGAAAAAGGGAAAGAAAACAACACATGATCAACTAATTTTCAACTTTTGAGAAGGATACTGGCATACCACTTCACATAAAAAATTTTATATTAGGGTAGACTTACAATATACAATAAACACATGCCCATTTTATGTTTGAAACTGATTACAAACATGGAGATGCTAAATAATTCAAAAATCACAATGTATTAGCAAACATTTCTCCTGTCTAGTAACACCTATTTGTTAACAGCTTCATCTCCAAGCTCCTACTTGCAGAGAGAATCCAAAAATAGTTAAGGAACAAGGGGTTTTTTTTGTCACAAACCAAGAGAAGGCTGCCTGAAAAAAATGAACGCAGAGGTGTAAAGTACTGTAGTACAAATACCTACTTAAGTACAGAAACAAAGTATTTTCCCAATTTGTACTTTACTTGAGTATTTTAAGATGTTGCAGGTTTTACTTTCATTTTGCTATATTTCTGAGGAAATAACGACTTTTTTACATTTATAATTCATTATTAAATCTGGGTCGTAGATCGATCTTTGATTTTCCACAGAATAACAGTCATTCCGCCAATCTGAATGGCAAGCTCGCCAAGTTTCACCGCTTTTTCTGAATATAAAGAAAATATGTAACTCAGTTTTCCTTATTGTTGCAATGATGTCTTGAGAAAATTTAAAATGACAGGTTGCTTTTTGTAAGATAAATAGATTTGAAAGTAGTACTTTTCACTTAAGTACTTTTAAAACCAGGTATTTTTTACTTTTACTTGAAGGGTATTTTACTGGAGGGCTTTTACTTGAGTAACATTTTGATATGGTATCTGTACCTTTACTCAAAATTGAGTACTTTTCCCACCACTGAGTAAATGAATGCATGAATCAGCACCCAATGGAAGTTACTGCTGATAGGCCACAGAAAACCACCTACTTCATAACATGAATACCCAGACTTTTTAAAGTCGATGACATGTAGCAGTTTTATTCATTCTTTAACTTAATGATCTTCTCTCTTAGTTTTAAGGTTCTCCGTGATTTAATGACTGCACAACACAAACAGAGATTCCTCTGGGAGATGAGAGCTGGGAATCTCTTCTAATTGTTTTCAGCAGTAAAGGGAGGATAAGTGCTGAGCTCAGGGCAGGAATGGTGACCCTACATGGAACAGACAGCAAGGGTGCCTGAGTGCTTGAGTTATCGGAATTGCTCCAGTTACTACAAAAGCTGATCTTCATGATTCTGGAGTTTGTCTTGCTGAAGAAAAAAAAATCCACCATCATCTGTTGACCACCTTGTTCAGTAACAAGATCCAAGATGTTGGTCAGTAATACCCTAAAGGCAACATAAGCGCACCATCCGATTCCAGGCATGCTGATGATGTATTTACCATAAATGACTCAATCCTATAGCAGCAAAGAGCTGTTGGACAGAACTACAATGTGGGCAGCATGGTGGCACAATGAGTAGCCCCGTTACCAAATTAGGGCAGGACAATATTTACCAAAAATCATATCTCTGTATTTTTAGGCAGAATAGCAATACATAATATACATACTGATGAGCCAAAACATCATACCCACCCCTATGAAGCAAACAATGTCAACTATCTCGTAAAAACTGTGCGTGTCAAGGTCTGGGATATATTCAATGGTAAACTAACATTCAGTACTCAGAGCTGATATGTTGTATCACACGGAATAGCCTTAATTCACGCATTACATTGATGAGTCTTGACTGCCAAACTCCCTGTTGATGGCTCATGCTTTTTCCCTCCTCAAACCACTCTAGGTACTCACCATGGGTACCCATGAGCACCCCACTAGCCTTGCCATTTTGGAGATGCCTTGACCCAGTCATCTAGCGATTCTGGCCCTAGTCAATTAGGGCTGCCACTAACTACTATTTTTCTAACAATTAATCTATCAACTATTTTACCAATTAGTTGATTCATCTAAACGATAAATTTAAATCAAATCAACTGTTTCATTTAATTTTATTTTGACAACAACAAACTGTATGTCATTGCAGGGCTTTAGATAACACATGCCAGCTTTTTGGCACTATATGGACATCGACGATACTAGTAGCAGTACACTTAAAATATTAATGAGGCATATTGTGATGTCCAAAAGTTAGTAATATGTATAAGTTTGGCATATCCTTATGCTTATTAAATTCGGTTAGCAGAGCACGGCACATGGGACTGTTTTGGAAGAGATAAGCGCTGAAGTTGTAGTGAAGAAAGGGACAGCTCAGCAGCAATCTTTTAAAAGAAAAAATATTGTGGTTAACAAGATAAAAAGACAGTGGTGGTGTAGTGATGACCTGCTTTTTGCAGTTTAAAGTCCAACACTTACAGTGGTTTTGTCTTTTCTGGCGGCCCATCATCCACAATAGCAGCTGTGTGTTTTCTCTTCAGGTGCTCATGTATAGCGCTAGTGCCACTGTGGTATGTCATTGAAACTACACACAGTGTACAAACTACCTAAAATACTGATGTCGACACATTTTCAGTGTCGATGTCATCAACTACGTTGACTAATCGCAGCAGCCCTATTGTCAATAAAGTCAGATTTTTACCCCTGCCCATTTCTTCTGCGTACAATATCTCAACTATGAGTACAGAATGGGTTTCCTCCGGGTACTCCGGTTTCCCCCCGCAGTCCAAAAACATGCTGAGGTTGATTGGAGTTACCAAATTGCCCGTAGGTGTGGATGTGTGTGTGACTGGTGTGTGAGTGTGCCCAGCGATGGGTTGGCGCCCCGTCCTGGGTTGTTCCCTGCCTTCCGCCCGCAGCCTCCGGGATAGGCTCCGGACCCCCCGCGACCCGAAATGGAATAAGCGGTTCTGGAAAATGGATGGATGGATGGAGTACAGAATGGTATTTAATGTATCCCAGACCTTGATATGCACTGTATAATTGAGAGAGTCAACATTATTCGCCATCACAATGGGGTGATTATAATGTTTTGGCTGATCAGTGTATATGTCAGTATTTTCTGTGAAGTGGGCTAAATGTTCAGCTGTAAGTCAAAGCTACCTGTGAGCTGCCAGAAACACTTTAATGAAAACAGTGTGGTCAAGACATAATGTAAATACAAGATTTCCTTCCCTGTTTCGAAATAGAGAACTATTAAGTACTGAAATATATATATATATATATATATATTTTCCAAAGAGAAGTCTCAAAATACAGACAAAAATAAATTGTGTCTAAATAAGTACTGCATGGGTCAAATAAAGCAGCTACAACATAAAAGCATTTCACGCCACTTGTTACACTAGCAACTTTTTTTTTTGCAGTTTATCACATTCTCAAAACAGAAGGTGTCCGTTTAGGAAAAACCTATTTGACAAGTGGCTCTAAAAACAGAAGCCTGAGAACTACTGAAAGTGCACTTAACTTCAAATATCATCATTTGATAGTATTACCCCCTTATAAAATATAAGAAATATTGCAAAATTACAATATTTTTGTTCATTAAGCCATCTGTTAATTTTTTTTTTAATGCACCAAGTATCAAGGTTTCCTCGCCTTTTCCCTCCATCAGTTTCTACGGGAGAGGCTGAACGTTTTGATTTTTGCTGTGGGATTCTGTGCAACAACTGAAACTCTTGCACTGTATGCAACCAGGAAAAAATACTATAGGTCTTGATTAAAAATCCTTGCTTATACTATTCCCCTGTGTAGGTATCAAAACACCATGTGTGTAAACACAACCAAAGAAATAATGTGGTATGACTTTAAAATAAAGGCTAATACGTTAACTTTGACAGCCTTAATTTCAATGCATAGTAAAAGTACATGAATAGAAACAGTACTGTCACATCATATATCTCATTTGAAAATATACTGATATACCGTAAAAAGTCAATATACCGCCCAGTTCTAGTTTGAATTCCACCTCCATCCTGCCTGTGTGGAGTTTGCATGTTCGTCCTGTGTAACATAGGTTTCTTCTTCCAGTCCAAAGACTGGAAGTGGTTCAGCTAAGCCGCATATCTAAACTGACTCTAGTGTGAATCTCATCCAGGTTGTGCCTTCTGCAGCCCCATGACCCTGCCCAGAATAAGCAGTTAAAAGACAGATGAAAGAAGTAAGACCATTTCCAGGGGTGGCTGAATGGAGAACTTATACACATGGCTTTGAAAGGTTTGACTATAAGAATATTATACTACTGTAATGTTAATGCATCATATTTCAGAAATTTAGTCTGAAGGTCCAGATACAACAATACATGCAGGGTGATGTCATACAACAAAGAATGCTTAACAATGTAGATATCACCAAAAAAGTCAAACACCCCTTCTAAAGGATAAAACTATAGAAAACACACCGTAACTAGACTAAGCACAGCCCTTTTTGCCCACACATTACAGACAAAACAAACAAGCCACAATATCCAGACAGAAAAAAAAACTCCTCCCTGTCTAATGGTACAGTGAACTTGCCAAGAGACATGATGCAATATGCCTTAACCCACACAGCCGGGACTCGGATAAGGAGCCACACCATACAGTCACATTGCAGTCAATACTGACACAAGTCACCGCTAATTTAGGCTTCTGGTCATGGTGACAAGAAAGGGTCCATCAATGATGCAATATTCCTGGAGTTCGCTGACAAATGGAGCCTCCAGCATAGAAATAATACAGGTGCTCAGGAAACACTAACCACAGGGGCATCACCCCTTGACGCCCACAACTGTATTCAGTTCTAAATCTAATTCTAGGCGCTGTAAAACAGATTCTCACATTTCAGTGCCAGCTTTTCACAGCTGACCTATACTATGAAAATAACATCTCTTCCATGAATCCAGAGGCACCTCCCACTACCAGCCTGTTAAAAAGATCACAAAGCTCACAAAGCCAGGGGTGTAAGGGGGAGGGGGGAGCGGTGCGTGGGAGCAGGAACAACGAAGCTGTCACCCTTCCCCTCTAACACACGACCCCATCGTTCCAGCCTACCATTACCGAGAGCTCTCTTTGTCCGGAGCACTCCAGGCGAGATGTGTGGACCCACACGATGTTACAGCTGCACAAATTCTGCGCCTGTGCATCAGGCCTTTCTAGCTTAGTCAGTCTGCCTCTGCACAGCAGCCGGTAGCACTGCAGAAGAAATGCGCATTCTGCTGCACGGCGGCCTGGATCGCAGACATGTGCCCACCCGCATGCACAAGCACACACTAAGGTACACATACCAGGGCAATCGGCATGCTCTCCTCTCGCTTTCCAAATGGCCTCGCCGCTCTCTTTATTCCCGCGGACAGGGAGCTGGGCCGCTCCCACAAGCCCGTGGCTCTATAGCAACAACATCACTGCTCACACTGAGCATGCCCGGTGATTTGGAACATGCCAACAGATCAGAAAAGGGGGGGAGGGGTTGCTATCCCTATCAGCATAAGAGCTGGTAAGAGGAAGCCAGACAGAAACGCAGATGGGGAGACTTGAAATGGCTGCATAAGTTGGAAATGCAATAAAACAGTAGTGGAGGAGGATAAATTCTTAATATATGCACAAATAAACATATATAAATGATTACAGGGAACATAAAACAAAGTAAAACACTTTCATTTAGTGTCAGCATAAAGGGATGTCATATTTTCCTGAGCATCAGGATTTAGCATTATATATACATAGCATCAGAAAAAAGTATGAATATACCTGCATCGAATTTAAATTTGAAATAATAATTAACAATCATTTCAACTCTAAACATTACTCTAAACAGTCAATCTTTTGGAGTCCCGTTGTTTTATGAGTTTTATTAGTCCATGAAATCTGACGTATTTGGGTCCAACTGCCATGTATTTATAAGATGCAGAGGGGGTGAACATTATTTCTGCCTATATGCTATGGATATGGCAATGACATGGTCTGGGGCTGCTTTGCCGGTGATGATTTGCTGGTGATCTTCATTAAATCCATGGTAATCATGAAAGAATGGCATGTCATTCCATCAGGAATACAGCTGCTACCTCAGAAAGATATTCACCAAAAGCACACCTCAAGAACTGGGGAAGAACCATCTGGTGAACAAGGAACGTTAAAGACAAATCAAGCTAATGACCTGGACTGCTCAGTCTCCAGACCTCACAAACTTATTTGGAACAAATAGGGGAAACAGGAATCAAACCATCAAAAAACCCCGCTACTACTGGGAAGACATGTCAGATGATTGCCTTTGGAAACTCATGACGCAAATGCTTTGTGCTTGTAAAGGCAAATGGTGGCTATTTTGAGGAATCCAGAAATTAGAGATCATTTCCCACACCTTTTGGTACGTCGTATTTTTGTTTTGTATACAATAATATGCTATTTCATTTGAAAATATTTACAGAAAAATATAATAAAATATGGTACTATAAAATATCATGAAAAAATACGGGGAAAAGCAAGTTTTACCAGTTATTTTGACTGGTACTTAGGATGAGATAATCCTTGTCATGGAGAACACTATGAGCTAGGACAGGATTTGTAAAAATCTATTTAAATTAAAAAAGACCAGGATTTCACTGAATTCATGTGAATTCATTCATGTGCTAATTGTCCAGTCTCTTATAATCATGTACTAGTGCAATCATATGTCACTAAGTTCATGTGAAACAGCTGGATAAGTCTTTCAGTCAAGGAAACAAACCTGTCAAACTGAAGCAGTTCAAAGTGTCCTCCCCAACATGGATTATGTGATCACCCTACTGGTCCTCTATGCACACACTACACTACACTATACTACAGTACCATTTTTTGAGCCTCTCAGGCAGCCTGGCTAGTGGGGGGAGACTCCCAAATGACCCAAACACAGCTGTACTGATACTGGGCCATTTAAATAAGTTAATCAAAATGGATACAGGAGTTAACAAACAAGTTCCAATTTCTCATAATGCCCTTCACGTAAATTGTTTCCTACAGAATTAACAACTCGTCAGAGCAGATTTGCTCCAGAGTCTATGAACAGGATACATTCCCGTTCCATGTTTTTAGTATAAATTTATCCTCAAATAATCCTAAAATTCAGTATATAAGGGCATCTTGCCACTAACCACAATATAAAAGGTTACAGCATTTACAGTACAATACCTAGTAAAGACTTCCTTATTAAAGAGGAACTTTGAAATCATGTAGCACAACTAGAACATTTTACTAACTATAATCTTAATCTAAAAATGAATCAGAACTGTAGATAAATCATTATCTGGCCACTCAGGCAAACTGCCTTAACATTAAGTGTATGTTAAATGCTTCAGGAAAACTGAGAAAGGTAGAAAGTGGTAAAATGGCTCAATTGATCAAATCATTGAAATGAGTTCACCTGCCACAAGGGTAAGGCAGGAGAAATCCTACTGAGTAACCGGAATCAACCAGAAACAATACCCAGATGCAAGAGTGCACAACTGCATGCAAGGACACACACATGCAATGATACTTTGTCTCTAACATTCGGTAACAACAAAGGCTTCATCTAGTATAACATCATGATGGCAAGTGACTGAAGAATGTCAAACACAGCGTTATAAAACAAAAAATGGCCCAAAAAAACCTGGTCGTAGCCTTTTAAAAAATTATGGCCACACGACTGAGGAAATACACAAACATACAGTAATGACGTGATACTCCTAAATGTGAGTATACCTCCTATATTACATACTGTAGTAGCCCCAAGGGCTGATGGGAAGGCAGATGCTTCATATAAGCTGCATAAGTCTAGCACAGCGAGTTAATCAGCTTCACGACCCTGTTTACTTCCAGTGCACAGTAAGCAGCCACTTATCCTAATGTCACCTCCAAATAGGTCAGGAGAGAGATCTCTGCATATAACATGTCCTCTGCACCAAAACAAGTACAGCTTGAGTCCTCCATCAGTGCACACAGTAAAATGTGCCGTCCTATAACTGCTTTCACAGCTAACCTATACTATGAAAATAACATCTCTTCCATGAATCCAGAGGCACCTCCCACTACCAGCCTGTTAAAAAGATCACAAAGATCACGCCCTATAAAAGCTTGTATTAAGGGGAATAAAACCAGCTTCTATAAAATGTTTTTGGGCACAAATAACAAAGAAAGAGAAACAAAGCACTAGGAAAAAAAACTCTTTCTTGCTGGTACATATTGCTGACATGTAGTTTTTGAAAAGACAGTTTCTTAGTTCTAATGACTACCTCATATTTTAAGAACATAAAAACATTTTTTTAAAAATTAAACAAGATCCCAGATCCACAGAAACTGTTAAAATTGCTGACCAAAAGTATATTACAACTAGTGCTGTGATTAATGTCAACCAGGCCATCAAAGGTGAAGACCAGTTACCAGTCATCATAAAATCTACTTCAAGTCAACCCCCTTTGGCTGTTACAGACAGGCTTTGCCTGGAACCAGATCTTCACCACCACATCCCCATACATGCACAACCCAAGAAATGAAATAGCCTGATTCCGTTATGCACCCATATGCAAACTGGTAAACAAAATAGAGACGCAGCATCACAATACAGGCTTGGGTGCTGACACTCTGTCCTGCTACAGAATATGCACACACAGAAGCTGCTAGGCTGCAACTGACTCTCCAGCAATCAGGACTAGTATAAACTCGGTCAAGCAAATTGTACCAGTAACTAGTATAATAAACCCAGCATAATTTTCTTATTACAAGTCAGCTGCAAACTGGATGATATATTTTGTACTAATAAGCATATAAAGCTTTTATACATCAACAGGCCAAATTATTTATATACACACACACACTATGCTGTCAAATGTTTATTCAAGTTTAACTCTAGGTTTGCTTTATATATATATATATATATATATAAACACTTTTTTGTTACAATGGACCTTAAACCTAATGTTAAGGTGTAAAATTCTGCAGCAGTGGGTTGCACCAGCTAAGCGTAAAATCGATCTTGGCCAACGTCAGACATAAACTGGCCCTACGCTGAAGTTCATGCACTACTAAAAAATAATCGGTTGCAAATAGTTTCAACGTAGCACAAAGTTATAACGTAATTTTCACACGACCTTAACATTATGTTTAAAAGTGGTACAAAAATGGCACAAATGTGAATAACCTGACAAACCTTTTTTGTGTTTTTAACATGTGTAGCGATCCGTATAACGTGATTATCAGAGAATTTTAATAATTTGTTACCTGTTCCACTGATTTAGGATAAAACCAGGTCATCGGCTTGATACATTAGTCTAGTGAGCCAACCTTAGCTAGTAAGCTAAAGAAATACGCTGCCCTGCCGCTGTTTGATTCACGTGAACCCTGTTTGTATCGAGTTTGAGTATTTCATGTAGTAGAACGACTGTCAAGCACCAACAATAAATATATAACTGTACCACAAATGTAATAAACATACTAGTGGTCTAACAGACCCTCTCCCCCCTGTATGTGAACCACGGATTAACTGCAAAGTTCACACGGTCATACTGTGAAAGTTTTATTGCTGCTGTAATTTTTTTAAACTTAAGATCATTTCTCACAATGAGAGAATCCCACACTTATGCGTAGGACACGGGGAATTTCCGATTTTCTGTGAGAATGCAATAACAAAAAAACTGCACGAATGCAACAGCATGACAGCCATGGCATTTTTAGCGGAATCCGCTTCCCCCCATCTCATGACAGATGCTCTTCACGTGTCTAAATACAACTTTTGTATTTCCAAGATAAGTTATTTTGATATCTTGAGAAAACAACTTTGGCTACATTGAAATTACTCGACATAACACAGAAAAAGACAATGATGTATGTCCTCTATGGACTGCCGTCCGATGCAGAGTTACAGTGAAAAACAGACAAAGCAGTTTGTTTACATAAATGGGCATGTTAAAAGTTCCTCGCTTTATGTTTCCTTTCAGTTCTTTAAGTAATAAATGGAAAGCAATGTTATGTCTTTTTTCTCTTTTGCTGATCCGAAAAATGATACAATCCATGACTCAAATACCATGATATGACCCCAACCAGTAGTTTTGTGATCCGTTGCTCCCTAAACCAAACCTAGCAACACACTTCTTACATCGCACCATACACAGCACATTACAGGTTTCATTACAGCTGTGCTTTAAACAGTTTTCACAAATACAGAGAAAACAAATCAGTAGCTTTGTATAACCCAAACTTGACAAACATGGAACGGCGAGTTGGATCCGGTAATATCAGACAGTGATATTACTGGTTGTCCACAGTGAAAACGTCACACTTAGCTGGTGCAACCCAGCACAGAGAACCAAATAATTGTCTTCTTTTGCTTTTCTTCTTCTTTTACAAATAATATAGCCTGCATTCAACTGATTATCGGGACATCATTACAAATGGAAATAAAAAATAAATGTAGCTCATTTATTTGAATATTCCTGCCTGAAGTAACTGAGTAAACAGTAGTAATAATTCCACCTGCACAATCAGCTTTCAGCTTAGCTTGACAGAATAAATTCTATTCGCCAACCCACATCACACTAAAACATATTTAATCTGACTAGTTACTGAACTCAGTTAATGCAGTTTACAACATGCTGGTTTCATAATAGGGACCTGGTCAATGAAAGACAGCAGCGTTCCAGCAACAGTCGTTTATCAGTATGCTGAGGTCTTCAGTTCTCAATGAATGAAATGAAGAACATTGACTTCAAGGGCCTTGGGGCACGTTACCTCGTAACAGCCGCTGTGGGATACCGTACACTCTGCTGCTTTAGTGCAGAAAATTTCCACCAGGTTTACAATAGTCTCCTTGTTGAGTAACAAGCTAGGACAGTTGGATTTCAGTGTGCACCAGAATGGTAATGAGTCTAAGAAAAAATTCCTGAAAAGTGTCCATCGAGATGTTCATCACTGACAAAGCTGGAATCATAGACATACACAATTCGGTCATAACACAGTGCGGTAAGTTCCCACTTTCTACTTTCTTCCCTGTGATCTAAGAGCTGTGGAATGGCCTGGAGTTTGAGTCAGCATTCCACCACCATGAACGAGTCTTTTGTATACAGCACTAGAGAAATCCAAGTGTAATAGACTACATCCAGTCTACATCTTAAAGTACCCAGGAGTAAAGAAGTATGAAGAATTATTGGTTGGCAAACTGTAAAACATTACCAACTATTTGAAAAAAAAAAAAACAGCTGAAGCTACTAGGGATGGGAACAAACATTAGACTACCTGATAGTACACTGACATACTCAAAAGTATACCCAAGCACTCAACGGTGAAAGTAGAGATATAATATATGTGCATCAGAATTAAAGTCCCTTTTAATATGTGCCAAACAAGCATGCATCTGAATACAGCGTGTTGCGTATAACGCGCAACAGATTTTTAATGAGAGAATCAAAACGCAGTTAAATTGGTGCAGGGTTATATGTACCTATTTTTCTGATTGGGTCAGAAATTTGGGGTGGTTAGTACATTACCAAACCAGTTGTAAGGTGGTTGCACACTACAAGCGACATTCAGACAAAATAATATCGAACACGTCAGCAAAAAATAATCTATCATGTATCTTAAAAGACGCTGCCACCATGTTCGTTCTATGTCATGCCACAATCCTAGAGGCCGCAGAATATTTTCGATGCAGCAGACTCACACATAGAGTGCAGATAAACGTACTGTGGCAAGTGCATGAATCATTATAAGGAGATGACAGCACTTTTAAAATGGAAGTTGGTATCTTTATTAATAGTCACTATTGCTTTAATAGTAGCAGCAGCAGCACAGACGGGGAAACCAACAATTTACACGACACTCATGGTTACACACAAACAAAACACATTCCACAGCAAACTTTACATGGTTATGACATTTACTGTTAACATAAATATATGAATACAGATATTTATTTACACTATTTATAGATATGCATGGTGTGGTGCAAAGCATACCGGTAACTATAATTAGGCCTGCTGACCAAACCCGTGGCGTCACATTTATGCCAGCCAATCCTGGACAGTGGGTGGGAACAGAACAAATGAAAAAGTTCACCACGGGGACCCGGCACAGGTGATGCACCGAAATGAACATAAATGATCTGAATGATCCTCGCTCAGACCACATCAAATCTCTCTCTGTGCAATCTTGCCTCAACTGCCCCCTCCCCCCCAAGTACTCGAGTACTCATTTTTTCATCCTGTTGGGTACTTCAGCACTAAAGATTACTATAATTCACATCCCTAGAAGCTCCTCTTATGTGTTTCCATGGGACAGTGCTTCCCACACTCAGATGCCATAAGGACATTCACACACTGCTAATGATAGCAAAGGAATCCATCATTTTAAAGTGGGTTGGAGATGAACCTCAAGGACTTGATAGTTTTGATTAAGGATCTCAGGGTGATGAGCAGAACCTGACATTTTTTCTCAAGTGCAGACTTGACTCAGTTACCCAGTTGTAAAATAAATCACTATCATATCTTGGCTCAAGTTGTTGTTCAGGTGTATATCCCATAATAACCTGTATATACATACTGTTTTTACTACTTTGTCTTTTTTATTATGTATTTGTGATTGAAATTGCTATTCTCTTTGCAATGTAAACTACAAAGAATTATAGGTGTGTCAATTTGTTTAAAATGGTGACATTTATTACTAGGCTATTTCATTAAACTGGGCAATGAACTCAAAACATTAAGTGACAGACCAGCAAGAATCAGACAAGGTTTGTTTAAATAAAGACTCTGACATAATCTGTACAGTCCAGCTCAAAGAATTAAGAAAATGTGCTGATTCAAATGTAATTAAAAGCCTCACACCAAGTCTGTATGGAAAACAACTGCAATATGTTCAGTTAAGGACAAAAAATATGGACTGCTGTATTTCACTTGCAAACTTTGTTCCTGGTGGGTTAAAATGGCTTCCCCCTACAACAGCTATAACTCATACCACTATAATTTCCAGAGGAAAGTGTCGGCTTGCATTATTCTGCATTCAGTTAATCTTTTTTTTAACTCAAGATTGGCAATTGCAAGACTTACCGTAATTTTTCATACTGATTAGCCTAAATGAATGTACAATTTTAGCAAAGCCCACCTAAGTATTAAAAATGAATAGGCCTACATGTTAAGACCTTGCACAGTACCAAACATGCTCAGGTAGTTTGTGTTGTGTTTTTCATAAAAACAAAATAAAAAATACAATGGTTAAGGAGACCCAATCTACTAAAATCATCTGAAGCTTGGGCAAAGTGGAAATAATTTTACAACTTATTGGGGGATAATCAGTTTCAAGGTAGGTTTTTGCATTATTTTAACTCACAATCAGACCTACTCTGGATAGTCAGGCACCCACTAAGATGTCAAACGCATACCACACACATCTTTGATGTATGAACTTGTTCCGTTTTTAATTTAGGTAAGAAGAAAATACGAGTTATTCAAGTCAAGAAGTAGTCACACAAGCTTCTCTAGCTTTGTATATAATCTTTATGCATGTGTTTGCGCTTCACTCCATGAATGTCACGAAGGTCTTTCCATGCAAGGACGCCCGTTTATGCGCACTCTTATTGTCTGATGCTTACTGGACAACTACAATCACCAGTTTCTACTTAATATCATTCATCTATCCAGATACATTACATTCTGTTAGATCCATACTTTAATCTTATCTATCCATTACCAAACCGCACTACAATGACAAGGTTTAAATGGACGCTCACGTTTTAATTCTTTCACAGTGAAATTGTCTTAGTCGTGTTATACAATTTCTAAGGCCACATTTCAAGATTACAATCCGTTGATGAACAGTTCTGTTTTAAAAAAGAGCGTAATCTCATTCACGGCCCGTTGTCGGTCCACGGGATACGGCGAATGCTAGCGTCTACCGGCTGACGGTAAAAAAAAGAGAAATCTATATTCCCTCACTCAGACGCCATATACATTATTACATATATATATATATATCTTTACACATATATATGTGAAAAATAAAGACGCTTAATTACCTTACACCGTGTGCCTGAGGAGCGAGTACAAACAGCGTCCATCTGCTCCGGCTTTTCTTTGACCGCACTATGACAATGGTTCCCCGGCTAGCCTGATTAGCCTACGGCAGGGTTACGGGGCTAGCCCTATAGCCTAGCTACCGCGTGACCAGCCAAAAATAACGGAATACAACCGTGCTGACACAATACCAGGCACACCCCTTTGCCACTTACATGCAGTAAGTCAGCCATATACACATTTTGACCATAAAATAGGTAGTGACGGCTGTCTTAAACTCCTTCGATGGGTCAGTTACACTTGTACCCTTCAGGTCTGTCGCAAAGCCGCATCCCTCTTACAAAAGGCAGCGGACCCACATTCATAAACGACTACACTTACATTACAGGTCCGCGGTGCATTTAGTCGAATGACTTAATTCTGATGTCCGTAACATCCAGTTGGCTTTTATGGTAGCTGGAGGTAAAACAACAGAAATGCATTTTTATTCGCCAGTGATGGAAAAGACAGCTACTTGACAGCACAGCAGGAGACTGGGCTGGGCTGCACTGGTGTTGGTGCGTCACAAGTCTGCCTCCTCCTTGGAGCTCGCCGCCCTGTGTTCCACTCCTGGAAATCTTTATTCTTCTTGGCATGATCTTTTTCGTAATTTTTTTAACTGCATTAGATCACAAATAAGCACACTGTACGAAACAGTGTTAATAAGAACGGCAGGCATTTATTTTTGCACATAAAATTCATCAAAATCGGTGCAAGATTTTTAGTCTGATACATTTGGATATAACAGCAAAAATAAAGCAAACAATGATTATTAGGAAACAATACAATGACATTTTAACTGAAAAAATACGTCAGTCAGAGATAACCTAGATAACGCCAAATTTCTTTACTCAAGAATACAGTATTTCTAGGCATTATTTCCCATTAGTGTATTGCATTTCTGTGCAATATATCTGCACCCTGATGGTCTGGGATTTGAAAATACATTGCCTAAGCCAAAGATCATAAATTCTGTCCTATACCAGGTCAAAATGAAAATTTTACTTCAGTGATTTTCCAGGAATGCATTAGTCTAAATACTATTTATAACCACTAATTGGCAATAGGGATAGTTAAGAATAAAAGTCCATGTCTGGACTGAATCTAAGATCCCTGGAACAAAAACAAGCATGCCATACACCTATCAGTACAGTACCAAGGCTGGTAACCACTAGTGTATGTAAATAATTTAAATCACATAAAATCATGTTTTAGGCAGCAATAATAAATCCAAACAATATATAAAAATTTTCATAGTACAGTACATGCATTTAGAATCTGGAATGAGCAGAGTTTCTCCACCCGTTTTGTATATTTAGGGTTTAAAAAAACTTGGTGATTAATTCAGTTGGCAATGCATTATTTCACTGACCAGATCAGATCAACATCAAACACACAATAGATCAACATGCAAAATAAAGCCAAAAAAATACTGCAATAATGCAATACATGATTCGTGTTATTAGTTGCACTGCATTTTTATATTAGTTATTTAATAAGGCCAAAAAGGTCATTCATTAGGGATAATTCCTGTTAAGGATAATAATTACAAAATGTTTTGCAGTCAAACTCAAGACGTAGAAAACTATTTGTAATTTAGTTTCTATCATCCATTCATTTTCAGTAACTGCTTATCCAATAGAGTCATGGTGAGCCTGTAGTCTGTTCCATGAGGCATAGGGCATAAGACAGGGGGTACCTTGGACTGGATGCCAGTCTAACACAGGGCCCATACCAGGGCTAATTTAGAGACACCAATTCACCTGCACATCTGTTTTTAAACTGCAGGAGGACAGAAGTGTATCTAGAGAAGACTCACATAAACACAGGGAGGACATGCACACACAGAGCCAGTGTCTCAGCCACAACCCTGGAGGAATGAGGTCACTCACCAAGTCTTTAGTGTCCAGCAAATCAATTTTAAAATTAAACTCAATTAATAGTATATTATTGGTCATCTCAAATAATATTTAACATGTAATGAAATTATCTGACACAGATACAACCTGCTCCACAGGGATGTTGTTTTCTTCCAGACACTCATCTGAAAACAGGTGCTGGTTCCACGTACATCATGGAGAATATTCCCCCAAGATCCCTCACTGCTTTAACTTTGAATGCCCTTTGGGCAATTCTTTGTGTTTTTAATTAAATCCCTTTTCATGCTGCACTGAAGTTCTTGCTGTCCCATAAACACACTCTGTGCCATAGGTACTGTATCCCATAGGCATCAAACAGGTCCGAATGGCCTTGCATCCTCTCACATGCCTCTGGAGGCCTCTCCCATAGCACGGTATGTCTGTGGGGGGGTCTCCTGTCTTGCTGAAGTTTGCTGTCGGCCAGATGGACTGAAACCACCCATATGGCCAATGGCGGGTCGCCGCAAGAAACGCCTGGAGGTCACCAGGTCACCGTAGCCCTGAGTGTGAGAGAAGGCGTAGCCTGAGCGGCGAGAGCTGGTACGTCGGAGGCGAGCACGTTTGGGTTGTGGGGGCGGAGCTGCCTTTGCCTCTCTCACTTTGAACTTCACCTGAGGAACAAGATGAAGAGGAGGACATGTTTGGGAGGGTACGGTCAATAGTATTGAGAGGAATGTCAGAGCAAAACCAGCAGGAAATGAGCAACAGAATATACAAGCAGACTAAACATCACAAGAACTGAAAGCCATTTTTATCTTATTGGTGTTCCTCTTTTAAAAACTTCTTTACTACAAAGAAGAATCTGAATGATTTAAGTAACTATTATCAGCACAGCAACAGAACTCAGATCTCAATCACAGGCCAGTTTAATTCTGCTCCAGAGTCCCTCTAGGCAGGTTTAATGACATGTGTCACTGGTTTTTCTAAGCCGCTTGTTATCAACTTCACAGCCAGCTGGAACAGAATCTGGTACATGACTAAGCACACATCTCTCCAGACACCGACCATCCCGTTTATCATTCAACACACTTATACACACACACCACTCAAACAGTCAGGTGACTGAATGTCCTGGACAAGTTTGTCCTTCAGCACAGACTAGATTCGATGATGGAAAAATATGTCCACCCGTTTATCTGGCTATTGAAGTGACATGCATTGAATGAACATTGAGTCCTAGCACTGAAAAAGTATGTTTCATTTTATTTAAATAAATTAAAAAAAATACAAGAATCCGTATTATTTTTAGTTGCCTAGGTTTTTTACCCCCCATTTACACAGCTGGACCTTTTACTGACCTGTACGGGCATTAGATTCCCTGAATCTTGAACCAGATGGCTTCAGATTATGACCCTTAAAAAGGCATTTGATATCATAGGTTGTTGTTTAAACTTTAGTTTATCATAAAGGGGAGAATATATTCCGAGTTTGAGATTGTGAATATCTGGGTTCTCAGTCAGAAGACACCATAGGAAGGGTTTCGTAAGAGCAGTTCATGCTGGAGGATCTCACAAATTTTGAGACTGTGGAATGAACTGCAGATATCTGAGGTCATAAATGAATAAAGATTAAAACTGCTTGAAAAATAAAACACATACATGCTAACAGGTTCAATTATTGGCCTGTATAGCATGTGATACGCCCTCCAGGGGGCACCCTACCAAGCCTCCTACATTGTCATTAAAAAGTACCAATTTGTAATTTTGAGGGTACAATTACCAGTCATTGGGGCTGTATCTTCAAGGGTCTGCCAACTGTACCTTAGCTATAGGTAAATGTACCTTTTAAGGTACAGAAATTGAATCTAAGGAATATTTTAGTACCATTGGGGGTATATTAACAAACAAAACAAAAAGAACAAAACTGTAACAGGGCTGTAGCCAGAGGTGGAAATTTCAGTTCAGAAATAAGAATCCATACCAAGATTTTGTTTAAACCAACCAGTTCAGTACGCTGTGACAGACTCTTTATACTAAAATTGGCTGCCTGAAACAAAATCTTGGTCAGGATTTTTACTTTCTGGACTTGAAATGTCCAGTTCTGTTTTTTTTCCTGACAGCGTCCCTTGTTAGATATGTTGATTCTTAACACCATGGCAACTAGGGCTATCTTCATGGTGAGAGTTTATGGGTATTGAAACAGATTACAGAAGCAAAAAGGTATAAACTTCATAAACAACTATAAAATGTTAGACGGTTCAAACAATCTAAATAGGATACTTAAGATTAGCCTCTTACTTTGTCATTGATGGTGGGGCACAGCTGGATAAGCAGGAAACGGAAAGCCACTACTGGAAGAACACACAGGATTGATGTAAGGATGATGGTCAGCCACACATTGGGCTGGTTTAGGGAGTTTCTGGCCGTGCCTGTCGTACATAAAATACTCAGGTTAGCATGCCTCATACGAAACTATCAGTGCTTCCCAACCTGGTCCTCGTGGACCCCCAAGACAGTCCACATTTTTGGTCCAGGGGCTGGGAAGGAACAAAAAAGTACACTGTTTGGCAGGAAGCTGGGAGGGGCCAAAATGTGGACTGTCTAGGGGTCCCTGAGGACTGGGCTGGGAAACACAAAATGCGTTAATTCAACCATCTAGCTGACAAGTCATTAAAAGTACATAATCAAATGAGGAAACAAAAATTGAAGTCACAAACTAGGACCATGTCTGCTGCTAAGCCAGTGGTTCCCAAACTTTCCCTGCAGGGCCCCCCCTTTTCTAGATAGGAACATTATTGAGCCCCCCCATTCAAACTACACAGGTTTAGATTCAAACT
>JAAGVU020000113.1:27204212-27214555 GCA_011763525.2 Mormyrus iriodes
CTGACGCCCTATGGCACAAACAAACATCCAGATTCACACATTTAGGTAAAGGTAAGGCATCCATGACGGGAACATATTGCACGTGGTTAACATAGGGAGTGAGGAGATGGCAGATTGCCAGCTGGATGGGAGGGCAGATGGTAATGAGGACTCTAGAAGATTTATGAGACGAAACAGGAAGTTCAAGGAAGCAATTTTTTCAGGCTTCATATGCGCCAAAGGATAGGAATAGCAGGATTGGCAGGTATGGCTGGAAGTTACACCAGGAAAGACCTTCCTCTTTTCCTGCTTATGACTGTGGCAGAAAGGGTTGCTTTTTTTAAATTCTTTCGTGACAGTTTAGAGAAGCAGAATACTTTAGTGGTTAAAAGATTTAATTGCTTCCTAGTTACCAGCATGTCCCAAACAAGCTCAATGACCTGCAAATTGTTCATGATTGGCACCTGTCAAAGCCCCCCCCCCAGCCCCCTGTTCATCTGCCTTCCTCAGCTGACCGTGTCTCAGACTTGAGCTTGACAAACTCCTTGGCCACCTCGTCACCAGTGCGCTGGGACAGAATGCGCAGCACAGTCTGGCCCGTGTCGTCGAGGTGCACCCGGCAGCCTAGGGAGCACCAACAAGCACAGCTGCCCCGCTCCACCACGTCACGCAGCTGGAGCACAGAGATTCCAACCACGCGGTCCGCCCGGCCGAAGCAGTAATCCTTCACACACACCTGCAGCTCATAGCACTGGGGCCCGTCCTCATTCCCCAGGATGCTGCAACAAACAGAGAATAGACTGCTCAACCAATCACTTAATTTATTAGACTAACCAAATCATTTACGAATTAGTAAAGAAAATAACACTGAGTCAGTATATCCCTGCACTGAAATTCATAGTACTGTATTGGCTACCTGCATTAATGTTATAGGTTATTTAATTATTTATAGACAAATGAGTACAATACATATACATACACATATACACTATACGGACAAAAGTTCTGGGACTCCTGGCCATTACACCTACAGGAACTTTTATGACATCCCATAGGCATCAATATGGAGTTGGTCACCCCTTTGCAGCTATAACAGCTGTCACTTTTCTGGGATGGCTTTCCATGAGATTTTTTAGTGTGTCTGTGGGAGTTTTTGCCCATTCACCCAGAAAAGCATTTGTGAGGTCAGGCACTGATGTAAACTGAGAAATAAAGGGCCTAGCCCAACCCCTGAAAAACAACCGCAAACCATTATCCCTCCTCCATCAAACTGTACAGTTGGTATAATGCAGTCAGGCAGGTAACGTTCTCCTGGCATCCTCCAAACACAGACTCGTCCAGTAGACTGCCAGACATAGATACGTGATCCGTCACTCCACAGGACACATTTCCACTGCTCCAAAATACAGTGGCGGTGTGCTTTACACCACTCTATCCAACACTTGGTATTGCGCTTCGTGATGTGAGGCTTGCCTGCAGCTGCTCGGCCACAGAAGCCCATTCTATGAAGCACCTGGTGCACAGATTTTGCACTGCGGTTAATGCCACAGGAAGTCTGCAGTTATTGAGTCAACAGAGCAATGGTGATTTTTATGCACCACAGCACTCGGCGACCCCGCACTGTTATTTTATATGGTCTGCCACTCCATGGCTGAGTTTCTGTTGCGCCTAAATGCTTCCACTTTGCAAAAATCCCACTTACAGTTGACTGTGGAATGTCTAGCAGGGAATAAATTTCACAAACTGACTTATTGCAAAGGTGGCATCCTATGACAGTACCTCACTTGAATTCACTGAGAACCATTCTTTCACAAATGTATGTAAACCTAACTGCATAGTTATGTGCTTGATTTTATACACCTGTGGAGATAGATTTAAAATAAAACACCTGAATTCAATGATTAAGAGGTGGGTCCTCATACTTTTGTCCATATGGTGTATATGCCATAAGTATCATTGTATACTGTTCTATTGTTGTATCGCGTGTGTAAATATGTCCACCCATCCATTTTCTGTAACCGCTTATCCCACTCAGGGTCACAGGGCGTTCAGAGCCTATCCCGGTGGCTACTGGTGCAAGGCAAGGAATAACCCAGAATGGGTCGTCATCTCATAGTAGGGTGCCCACACACACACACACACACTTGTATACCTATGCGCAATTTGTTAACTCCAATTAACCTCAGCATGTTTTTGGACTGTGCGGAGAAACTAGAGTACTTAGTGAAAACCCCACGACGACAATACAGATTATGTCTTGGCAACATCTCCTTGGGAAAGATTGTGGAGGTAATTTGAAAAAGAGGGAGAACTGGAGCGAGAAGGGAACAGCGCAGATGTATAACTATAGAAGGCAGGCAGGCAGGCTTTGGGTTAACAGAGCTTAGCAAAGTACCACAAAAAATGAATGCATGTACTCACAAGTAGAAAGTCTCATTGAACTTTGGTGCCCAGCTGTTGTTCTTAGACTTGGTGGTGAACTTGCGTTTTTTGTCATTGAGTTGGGGCCCGATCATGGTAACCTCCACAAATGGCCGGAACATTCCTGAAGTCTGCCACTTTAGGTCATTTGCTGCAACAACTGGTAGACGACATGGAGTATCAGTATTCTGTAACAGTAATTAAAATTAATCACTTGGCCTCTGCAGACGCTTAATTATGGAATAACCCTCACTCTTTGACAGTTTTTTTGAGAGTTAGGTGGCGTATTCTGTAAAATAAACTAACACATGATATAAGACATCTTGGCATTTCTGTACATCTTTACAATATTCTGGGAAAAGTTAAGTGACAAGCCCATTATTAACCTGCACCCATTTTCCAAGAATATTGCTTGTTTATTCCCTAGACTTCAATACCAGAAAACCACAAAACGGGACCTTTATTGCACACTCAGGAATTCTCCTATTTATATAATTCTCTCTCTTCCCTCACACTGAACCAGCTGCTGTCTGTTTTCATTTATATCCACCCTGTTGGTGGAGCTGTTGCCACAAAGCTCCTTACTCACTTAATCCTCGATAAATAGAGCACTTCCTTGTCACCGATGAGCAAAAGAGACTTTCAGTTTCCAAATGTAGCTCAGGCCTTGAAGGCCAGACTTCTCATTAATTCTGAGCTCACCTTTCACTGTGACCTTATGCTCCCCGGTGCCAGGATGCGTGAAGAGATCCACCTGTATGGACACCTCCCCCACAGCCTTGTCCACAGCTGAGCCTATGCATGTACAAAGGTGGGGAATAAGAATTCATTGTCTATACACTATTTTAGGCACAGTGATTTCCAACATCTTTCCACCTGGGGTACTGTACTGAAGATCAACTTCTTTGACATTCATGCATATATAGGAAAACTTTTATGAAAATATTTGCAAATGCATGAACGGTTCATAAACACACTACACATAAAATCATATGTAGCACAGTAAAGTACAAATTGCATTATACTGATCTAGGAGATGTGTGTCATCATAGGATTATCACTGACTGTGATTGGCTGTGGAATCTAGCAGAATAGGGGCTCTCACTAACATGAAGCTCCCCACCTACCCTTGTTTGGCAGAACTTTTTCATTTGCAGTAAATCTTATACCCTTCCCATTATGCACTGGTGGAAGATGCAAAAGCAGCAGGAAAGACAGAAAAGAGAGATGAAACAGAAGACAAAGTAACAGTAGGACAAGGGAGATTATCTACAGAGACTCTACCACTTAGACATTGTATGGTGTTGGACATCCATGGACAAGATTCAGAGTGCAATAAAGCCCTTTGTTAAAGGTTTCCTCTAGGAAAACAAATCCCATGACCAAATTAAAATAAAATTCAAAGGCACTTTCTGATGTGTATGCAAGATAAACAAGAGTGATTTTGGTACCCTGTGTGTGTTGCGTGGTAACAAAGGTCCGGATGAGAGCATCGGTGGTCTGGGTGTATAGCGAAAGAGCATAGCGCAGTGATGACAGTTCTGCGCTTTTCTCCAAGAAGGCCTTCTTAAGCCCATTTCCTCCAGCATGGAAATATTGCTGCAGTGTCAAAAACAGATAAAGGGATAAGGAAAGGATTACTACAATTTTCACGTGCCACCTGTATCTATAAGAAAACGAATCTAGATACTCCTGCTGCATATTGCATATACTTTATTTAGACATCTTCAATATACGATTTGTGTGCCTTTGCACGCTACTACACACCTTATAAAGCTACCTTTGTTAAATTCTTCAAAGTAAAACAAACCATACAATAAAGCTGCCTGTCCTTATAACACAGTATCATAGGACTTCTCACCCCTTAACTTTCCTCTGTCTCACCTTTATTGTGTCCAGGGCAACATCCATGACTGCACATTGCTTGGGTGTGAGGCTTTTTGCCTCTCCTGACACCATGTGATCCTGAACACCAATCAGAGAAGTGTGTAAACAGGGTGGGGTCACTATCTTCCTGCACAGATTAACAGAGACGGACCGGATGTCTCACATTTCTCAATCTCTACAAAGACTCCTTAATCCTGGAATTTTTTGCGGTATTTTATTTTAAGCCATTTTTAACCCAACGAATCATATAATCATTGCATATATAACAACTCAATGCAGCACCCAGTTTTATAGATCAACCATCTTTTCAAGATTAGACCAGACTTAACACATCAGTGGTTATCTTAAACAATACTATGCTCCACTGATAACAGGATACATCCAACCGTAAAAAGGGGAGGGGTGGCATATGTGATGATACCTTGAGCTTGGAGAGCTGGCCCAGCTCCTTGGCAGCAGAAAGAATCATCTGGGCTCCCTGTAAACCCAAGGGAGACACATGACAGGCTTGTAAGAGAGATAAACAAGTCAGTAATTCAATTCAATTCAATTCAAATTATTTTTATATAGCGCCTTTCACAACAGAGTCACCCCAAAGTGCTTTACATGAGAGATAGGAATAATACAGGAGAAAGGAAAGACAAGAAATTAACTAAAGAAAGAAGGAAGGCCAGATGACACAGAGGAAAGGAACCAAAAACTCCCAAGTAAGGAGAAAAAAAAAACCTCTGGGGGTCCAAGGTCAGCTGGCTGCCCAACCCCCCTGGGAATGGTAACATTACTGCACAGAATAGAGTGGGCTTGCTTGCTAAAAGCAAGGTGCAAGCTGTGATTATGGTCATGCCAAAGTCCAACAATGAGTCTGTTCATAAGTACATCATAAGAACACCCAGTTATCACATCTACAAGTGATGTAACTTTGAATACAAACAGGTTTTACCCATTCAAATTTTTGCTCAGTCAATTTCCCCATAATTCTAAATATTTTAATTTGAATGATTATCTTATGGCGTGCATTTGAATATTTCAGCCACTCGTACATGATATGTCTTCAAGGAATTTAGTAATTTCATACAGTATCCTATCTATGCTGCAATTTGGAGGAAATGGATGGTTATATTCTTGACAACAGCAACCCAACTGGACTAATTACACCTCTAAAGTGTGCTGGAGCTCACTACAGCATACATATGACACACCCACAAACTGACCTAAGGTCTACATCCACAGAACAGTACTTTGGTATATGTACATTTAACCACTAGAGGGCACACACTGATAACCAACGCTATAAAGATCTTACTACAAAATTAACAAAATCCACCAGACAACTCCAGTACATGGGGAAGGGGAATGATGGACTCACTGTGGTGTCATTGCCCTGAGGCAGGACGATGGTCTTCTCCAGGCTGTTCATCACAATCCTCCACAGGTCCTTTAGTACACGCTTGAGAACAGTCTTTTCGCACACAGTTGCAAACAGCATCAGGCTGGACACGCACAAAAAAACAGTGAGCACTCATTTCACATACTTTAGGACTACATAAACTGGTCAAGAGAACAAAATCAGCATGAAAATAAACATTAAAATCCCGCTACAAATAAATACTAGAAAATAACCAAGTGGCTAAAAAAGTTCAACATATCCCATGACAAAAATTTACAGATAAAAATGATGAAAAACTGGTAGAAAATATACATATTAATTATAATACCAGAACAATATCAAAACCCTCTAAGACGGACATCTGATTTAGAATGAAAGTGAAGGTCCAGATAAGAAGAGCCACAACTTACTTTCCATCTAGGAAGTCCATGAGAGGTCGCAGTACATTATCAGAGTCAGCCTCAACGGTGTTGCGGCTGTTGGAGCTGACAGGACCCTTGATCTGATACAAGAGGTCAGCCATCTGCCTCAGACAGTCATCGATTCGGCTCTGGAAGCTGTGATAAAAGGCCAACACATGGTTTAGCATCCAGAGTAGAGTGACACAGAGTGCGCACAGCTTCATACTCATTACCGTACTATACCTAAATTAGAGAGCAAAAATATAATTAGAATCATCTGGTCATTATAAAAGCAGTTCAAGCATGTATATCTGTTATTTAATCCTGTTAAAGATGACACTTCAGTAAGAGCAGACAGAAAATTTCACCTGTTCCCAAACACTGCACTCAGCTCGTCCAGCACGTTATTTAACTTCACCTGCAGCTCATTCAAGAGGTCACTGGCCTCAGGATCCATCTGTTACCAGACAGAAGACATAGAACATGTTCATGTAAGAGAGGTGCTCACTGGCACACAGTCATATTCCACTAAATCGCATGTCTTTGTTGGTGTGATGTACTCAAAGAACTTGGATATAAACCAACAGGACTATATCTTCCCTTAGATACAGACCAACAAGAATAAAACTCCCCTTTGATATAGACCATCAGGCCTAAAACTCCCCTAGGACACAGACCAGCAGCAGGTCACCCCTAGAAGCTGAAAACGGACACAGCGGAAGCTGCTTATGCTTGTGGTGAACCCAGCAGGTCTTATATGATTTCAAGTGGATTTTGGTGATCCAAACTGCTCTGCATTATTTAACAACAGATAGTATGTTATAAGCACTGTACAATTTGTAAAAGGCCTACTAGCGTATAATACAGACCAACGTGATTTTTTTTATGAGGGAATTAGTATGTGAATCAGTATCTGCCCCTTTATCAGTCACCTAATCAAGCACAATGTTCAGTAATAAAATGATGAAAGTGCTCTTTGCACTCCATCTACGAAGGTGTGCATGGATTCTAAGCACCAGTTAGCATAACAGTCCTCTTTGATCTACAACACTCATGTTTTTGATAATACCGTCCCTCACAGCACAATTCTTCACCGCTACACACAGGTGGATGGCAACAGACTACTGAGTAGAAAAATACAGGGAAACGAGCCTTCCTATGTATACTCATAATATTTGTGCCTATTACTAAACATGAAATGTTCAGAAGATTTAAAAATTTCATTTAAAATTATGCTGCAAAAAATATATACATAATGTATTGGTGTTTTGGCATTTTTCCACATTCAAAAAGAAAATTCTGACCCTTAAAGCCACCCCATTCTAAAACCAACTGTTAACAGGATATTCAAATTGTCTGCAAAGTTTAAAAAATTTAAAAAATATGAGTGACAATGAGTAAGAAAATGATAAAAAGGAGCAATGTTGTATACTATACTAATTACTCATCTCCTTTCGTTTATAGAATTTCCTCTTGTTGCAGTGCAACAAATAGTCCAGGTTCATTTTGTAGCACTATAGGGTAATACTGGGTAGCTTCTACACTGCATGACATTAAAAAAAACTCGCATCAACCTTGAATGGGGCTCTTGACTTTGACACTTATTAAATGAGACCACAGTAAACAATTTAAAATAGACAGCCACAGCCCTGATAAAATAACAATTCTATAACATGGCTATCATTTAATACTGTGCTGTAGTAATAACAATATACAGAAAACTAAATCAATATGGAGTGCTGGACTCCATACATCAAACGCACCATGACATGGAGACAAAATCTTTGGATTAATGGGAGGGAAAATAAAATGACAATAAAAAAGCCTAACAAGGTAGCTTGGGGTATATGCCAGACATACAGTAGATATATAGAAGAAATTCTTTTGATTCTTTGAACAGCTCTAGTACCACAATAACTTATCGCAGAAAAAAGTACAGGCATAATGACGACTCCAATAACTATTCCCTATAGGAGAATATGGTCTGAACTGCATTTATCACACACTAATACTGCATCGATAATTATGACAAATTCTTTGCATGAAAATAACAGAATGGCATAGTGGCTCCATGGGTAGCAATTCTGCTTGACACGTCCAGAGTCGTAATTTGAATCCCATTCTGGATGTGTGTGGAGTTCTCGCCTCAATGTAAAATAAGCCACAAAACACAGTCTCATGGGGACCACACTGACAAAGCATGCCAGAAAAACATTCTGAACATTACTGAATGAATATAAACCGGTCAATGCAGTGAGAGAAAACCAATCTATTTAATGACTTAAATCGGGTAGTAGTACACAAAACAACCGTATTTCAACTACGATAAGGCAATACAGTTTTACGGGCATCCCCTCAATTGGTTCTCTTATGATTTTGCATAAGAGCTAAACATTGTAGCTCTAATGAAGTGGGAAGAGAAAGGGCCGCCACCAAACTGGGGTCTAGGTTACCGGACCCAAACGGCACAGATCACACAAACATAAATGCATGGCTAAGAATGAAGGAGCAGGTGAAGAAAAAAAAAATCAATACTCAAACTTAGTTATCGGACTCTACCAAAGACGGTTGAGTCTCTGAAAATTGAAGCAAATCCATTATCTTTCATCGATTCTCCTCATAAGCCCAAACCACACATGCCACTGTTTATCTGGGTACACAGAAACACACAGATGTGTCAAAATCAGGTTCGGGTGTTGTCCAATTTTCTTAGACAAAAAGGGAAAGAAACCAAAGGGGTATCCACCTCCACTACAACTTAGCCGACTGCTCTTGTCCCCAGCCTTAAGATAATGACTTCACACTGGGATCATTTTTAAACATCTGGTTCAGAGGTTTACCCAGACTCATTATTTTATTTAAGCTATGGAAGCTCCTTTTATAAATCTTCTTATAAATCTTTATCAACACTTTGACCACTGTTGTGTGCGAGGGACATTTATATATTACATTTAGATTTCCCCACTGTGATAACAACCTGTTATTTTGACATTGTGGGGACCATTTTTCCAATTTCAGTTTTATAAAAAATCTGTAACTGCAATCAAAAAACTAAAAATGCCAAAGTTTTGCATTTTGTTTGGTTACCTATGGTCAAGGATAGGGCTGGGAATGGGTTAAGGTTGTCATTGTTGGGATTAGGGTTCATTCCATATAAATGAATGAAGTATCCTTGCAAAAATATGAATATAAATGTGTGTGTGTGGGGGGGGGGGGGGGGGGACATTCCCAATGAAAATGTAAAACCATCAAGGAAAATAGTCTCCGATATTGGTTAGTCCTCAATGATTCGTGGGATGGAATGTTAGGAGGCTGAGATAATGGTAGTTAGAGACACAGAGTGCATCTCATTCTTCAGCTCCATCACCACAGTCTAACAGAGGATGGTGAGCTCTCCATCTGCGCTCTGTCCAGATGGTGTTTCATCTCCATTGGGCGAAACAAACGCAAATGGAAAATGTGGTTTTTGTCTCCTGTAGTTAGTGTTCTCTACTAAAGCATAATATGTTCAAACTGCGCTACCAGTTATTGCTACTTAAAATGTGTCAAAAGACAGATTTAACCCAGAGTGTACTCTGCCCTGTGGCCTATGCTGTCTGGCATAGGCTCAATTTACACTATGATTTTGTATGGATGGTTCAATGGAACAATGGATGGACAAAAAGAAAAAGAAAATAAAATCATTTTATTTAAATGACACCATTCACAACCATTTCAAATGAACAATATAGTAGACTTTGCAGATTCGAGGGTAATTACATTAATTAGTTTGTTAGGATTAGGGCTGGGTGTTGAATTAACGTTTAGATATTATACATGCAATGCAAATGGGAACTGTAAAGACAGGTTTTTGTGCCATGCCATTTAATGGGACCACTCAAACGTTTATATTTCTATGGCAGCATAACATGCTGTTTTACAGTTCATACAATTTCATGAATCACATGGACTACCATCACTGGATTTGTATGAGGCTAATGAGAGCCTAGAGACCTGTGATATCAGCCAGGCAGCTCTTTAAATACAAGCTTATATTCCTGTGAAACGACGGTATGATTGATGAAGGCACTATAAAGACAGGGGAGCAGGAATAATCACTCATTCATTTCCTTGCCATTAATATAATTTTCCTCACTGACGTCCAACCAGAATGGAGAATTAGAGAAAAGCATCCATCCATCCATCCATTAGCTTCCGCTTGATCCGAGGTCGGGTCGCGGGGGCAGCTGTCTCAGCAGGGAAACCCAGACTTCCCTCTCCCCGGCCAC
>JAAGVU020000113.1:27222160-27232373 GCA_011763525.2 Mormyrus iriodes
AATTATAGACTTCTCATTTGTTTATAAATGGGTCAGCTTAGGAATTCAACAGGGGGTCAAATAATTATTTCCCTCACTGTACATGTAAAAATGAGTAGCTCCAACATTGACAAGAAACACAATGGTGCTTTTCCACTGGCATACAGGAACTGACCCATACCCAAGCCATACCATGAAGAGAGACTAGTTACAGCACGATTCCAGGGCACATTTCCACCAAACTCCATAATATAATCATCTACTTTAGTCAAAGCGCAGGCCATCTTCAGACATGTCAGTGTCGAACATAACAAGCATCTAGTGGGCTGCTCATATCCACCATTTGTTTTTTTTGGTGCCCATCGCTCTTCAACTTCTTCAACTGCAACTTCTTCAGAATAAGAAGGAATGAGTATCAGAAGGAACCTGATACTCATTTTTAGTCCTCTTGGGTTCATTTAAGTTACAGGTCCTCTTTTACAATTCTCAAAACAGGAAAATCAGACACCACCAAACCACCCAGCCAAGGTGGTGATTTAGAGCTCCAAGGGTCATAATGTGAAGGAGGTAACACAGGTTAAATCTTGAAGGAAGGAGTATCACCATTTGACAATAATCCAATACAGACATATTTAGTATTTATAAAATCACCCAAATCCTAACTCTGAGAATTAGGCAACAAGCCTTACCTTCCATTGCATACTTCATGTCCTGGGAAAAGAGTGTCCACATGACCTCTGCAGAAACCTTCCCCACATTTAGCTCCTGAGGGAACCTAAAACACCAAAGAGAAAGAAGGAAACACTCCAGTTTGGGTAAATAAACTGCTATATAGAGCAACACATCAGGATCAGTAAAGTTAAATGTTGTCCTAGTTGAGCCAATGAAATGTATTTATACTGACTGGTTGAGAACTGGGGTGTAGGAACTCCTGTCCTCCTCAATGATTGACACAATCAAGGTGATGAGTTTGGGCCAGAAGTCCAGGTTCTTGATACTGGGGCCCTGTTCTTCCAAAGGCAGCTCTTTGTCCTGGATCAATATTTCAGTATTTACAAACCGAACACAATGTAAATTCAGCATTACCCAATGAAAACACCTGTGTGGTTTTAAACTATAACTGTGAGGGTCCTATCACAGATTGAAATGCAGCAGAAGATGACGACTAATCCAGGGTGCCCGGACATTAAAATAGTCAGAGAGCTTTCAGCCACCTGCAGGATCTTGTTGCAATTAACAGAAATTGAAAGAACTATACTGCAGAACTAAAACAAAATAAAATGAGAAATAAAACAAATCTCCCAGCAGTAAAGCACTCACATGTCCAGCTGGCTGGTACTGGCGACAGTAGAGTTCCTGACAGTTGTTGAAAATGTACTCATAAGTAGAGTTTAGACAGGCCTTGACACAGTCACGCACCACCTGACTGGCCCTTGGGGGGCTCTGCAATTCCTGGACCTATCCACAGGGCAGAGATGATCAGCAAACCAGACACATATACAGTAGGCAGACAAAGTATCTACTATTACATGCATGTTGATTTTCACTATGCAATGTTCCCAACCATATTATGCAAGACTACGGTGGAGAACCACTTAAAACATCATAGGTATAGTGATTACAATATATACTCCCATGACAATATTCATAGCCTAGCCGTAAATCCATGCATTGAACAGGGCAATGCTTAATTACCAACAATGCCCCATCTTATAAATCCAGTTCCAGCTCAAACAGACCAAAAAACTCTCTGATATCCACATCACAGTACACCAAGTGCTTGAAAAGGATCTCAAACACAAGAGTTGGCGATGGAAACCTTTATACATTTATCTACCTTCATCCTGAAGAAGGTGATGCTAGTCAGGAGGTCCACAGTAGACTTCAGGTCCTGTAAACGTTCCTTGCTGCTGGCAGGAAAGTTGTTCTTTTGGAAGAAAATATATGTGCTGTATCAGTGGTCAGTCCAAAAGCCACCCAATTAAAAGTAAAGGTACAAGAAAATGTGACAGATTTTGATATACTGGAAGGTTCTCTTTCCTGAGACAAGACAGAGAAATACTACCAGAGGATAACTGAATTTACATAATGTACAAATCCGTAAAACATTTACAATCTGTCTTTGAGTACCATATTACCTTTAAAGTAACATAACATAATGAAACATTACACTCAAGCCCATTTGTGTTGTATTGCACTGCATCACCATTACATGCTAATAATCTGGTGAGTCCTCCCACTCAGACTTACACGGTATGTGGAGAGGTCGATGCGTAAGGAGTTGTGCAGCTGGTCTAGAAGCTTAACAAAGCGCTCTTTCTGTGGGAATGAGGAAAAACAAAATTAGCTGGGGTAGAAATTCATCCATTAATTTTTGACTGGTCACAGAAGATTCTCTGGTGATGGCAGTGAATATTGCTGCCTCACACATCTACAGTTACTCAGCATCTCCCCACAGTCCAAGACATGCAGTTTGTTTGTGTGCCATGTGATGGACTGGCATCCCTTCCAGGGAGTACCCCATGCTGCTTGGAATATGGTCCAGGTCTCCCCACAACTTTGAGTACAATAGGTAGCTGGAAAATAGATTAATGTAATGCAAGTACACAAAACAGACTTATAAATAGTACAATAAATTAGCAAAAGCAAGGTGTTTTCATAGCAGTTCAACAACAGGTCAAAAAGCGGAATTGAAGGAAAGTATGCTTCAGTACTGCCCAGGAACCATTAGATGTCATTCTGTATGTACAGTGCACTTCTTCGAGAATTGAGAGAAGAAAAAAAAAAAAATCAAGACGACAGCTGATACCACTGGTTAAAAAAAAACAAAACACATACAACCCTATTTCACAGCCCCAATATGGGAGTAGCATCGTGATGATCACTAAAATAATACAGGGGAAAAGGTGGGGCAGTTAGACACAATAAAATGAAACAATGTTGACAGCTTCAGGATCTTCAGTGGCTAATTACTCCCAGTGGTACCCAGTTAATCTTCAGTAAACCTGTTAAAATGTACCGTAGACCAGTAGGTGGAGCTCCAGCCATAATTCCAGTGAACGGCGCTTCATCTCTTTAATGATTCCTAACTTAATCAAAACTTTGCAGGCAAGATGCACATTGTCCTCCATGACACATCAGTGCAAAAAAAAGTCGTGGCACCTGTACATCTACTGCTACATCTTTAATTTGATGGGAAAATAATCTATCAACTTGTCACACAGCATATGGTCATATTTTTGTCCTTTTAACACTTGACAGACTGGGCTCTACCTGTAAAAGCCAGGTGCCCCCTTTCGTACACTGAGGTCAACATACTAATTTCAAATCATGTATTTTCTGGCAGGATGAAAGAGTACCAACAGCCAAAAGATGAACTAAACAGCGAAAAACTAACACAATAAATCTAGTGAGCACACACAATGCAAGTACAGTATATGACCAACTTACTCTAGTACTTCCTGGTTTCAAAATTACAGACCTACAGTCGTTAATTCAAGCAATAATACTTTTGTCTATATAACCTAAAAAATAGTAACTGCTGTGTAACCTTTTAAAGAGAATTCTAGGCAGTTAATTCATGTAACAATTTTAAAAATTCAATAAATTATGCATTTAGGTTGGGATGAATTTTGGGACCAATTTGAAGGATTAGCAGAGCAATGCTGCAATAACACAGTACCCCAAAGTTTGAAGCAGCGAAGCGGTCACTAGCAGACACATTGGTGGATGCTGTGGTGTGGGCGTAGAAGGCGTTGATGTTGGCCAGAAGTGTGCTCATTACTGCAGGAACCCCCGGGCACATGTACTTGGAGGAGAGGCAGGCAAAATGCCTGCGAGGGACAAGACAGAAGAAGAGGGTTCATGCAGTACCAGTCAAAAGTTTGGACACACCAAGCTGCCCACAAAGGAGAGTGAGTGTCGAATCACATGATCAGGCCACCTGACCTAAACACAGTAGAAATGGTTTTGGAAATGTTTGACCACAGGGTGAAGGAAAGGTGGTCCAGGAGTGCTCAAAATATATGTGGGATCTCCTTCAGGACAGCTGGAGAAGCATCCCAGGAGGCCACTTCACGAAACTGGTATAGTGGAGAAAGTAGTCAGCTAGTCCCTTGGGGTTAAGGGTCTATTCTATGGGTAGGTATGTCCAAACTTTTGACTGGTAACGTGCATAGCAACACAAGTCCCCAGGTATGAGCAGATGAGCAGGCTCTGTATTACATATGTAAACTAGGTCATGTGACTAAAGCTGTGACACTCAGGATGCCCATCAGATATTTTAAAAAACAGCATCCACTATCAGAAGATTGAAAACCACATTAGTTAACTTTAGGCCAAAGATTAAAGATTTCTGATATATTATGATACATTTCTAACAGTATTAAGGCTTTTTAAGGTACTTCAGCTACGTTCTAAATGCAGAAATTATACATAAAGGACATCCAGTTTCAAATGCAGGCCATGTCAGATTTTCAAAAAACGCTGCTGACAAGAATTTTATTTTGGCAATTCTGAGGCTGGGTGCCACCGCCAGCTTTTCATTTCCAGACAGTTTATAATTGAATAGTCTAAAGCAATGAGAATTGCATTTCCATAAAGCCCAGTAGCTATTGTCCTCATCTGGTGGGCAAGCCAGCAGTGTAATGGCTAGGTCTATGGGGCCTTTGAAATGAAAGCTCCCTACAAAATGTCAGCTCTGAACACAAATACCATGACCAGTTCCTGTCAAAACAGATCTGGCAGACCATAAGCAACAACTAATTTCATCTGGACAATAACAAAGTATCCAAAACGCAATGGGAAGGGCCAGCAAGATCTTATTGACTCAGGATTCAAAACTAAAGCTAAAATATAATTACCAGGGCTGTTGGCATAAAACTGAATATGGAATTAAAATGGAAACATGAAAGCCAAATAGCAATAAGTGGGGAAAAAAAGAAAAAGTAACCAGTGGGCAGGGGGATATGTGTTTTAAGAAACAAATGAAAGAATATAAACTAAAACTATATTTTAGCAGATATAACAGGGGAAAAAACCAAGAAAGACTCACGTCATAGCCTGGTAGATGGACTCAATCCCATAACGCATCGCAAACTCATCCACAATCTCCTGAGCAACTTCATCAAAATACACCTTCCATCCATCATCTCCCCTAGAATCCGGGATCTTGACAACACCCTGTCCCAGAACATCCGTGGAATGATGAAACAGGTTCTAGTGGGAAAGGCAGGGAGGTAAAATGGGTTTGAATGGTTTGAGACATGGTGCCGTACATTGAAGGCTGATAAATACTTCTACGTCGAATTGACACTGTAAGTACAGTACACTACCTAGGTGTACTTATATCGCTGATTGAAACTGAAGCATTATTTATATCTAGCATTAAATGACCCCACCCTAGGCATCGTAACAACAGGTCCACAAAATATTAAGGATGACAGCGCTAATTTAACTTACCTCAATTATGTTTTTTCGCACTTTACAAGAAAAAAGTAAGAAGTAGTATAGACACTAACTTTCGAAGGAAAAATGCATAAAAAGTGACTTTGTAGCGGCTCAACATTTTTCCAAATTAGTCTACGGGAAGTTTGGAGTAGCACAAATGTAACCAGGACTCAGTAAATGGATATTTTGTTAAATGTTTGTGTTTTTTTTCCATTTCAATTGCATGATTCAACAATTGAATGTGTCACATGGTGGAAAGACAATAAGTATAACATCCAAAAATATGCATCACCCAGCATTTTGGTGGTGTAATTGCAAAGCGACACAAACAGACCGACACACAAGTATAAATGCTCAAGATGGCATAGGCCACTTGTGTAGGCTTGACACAGAAGTATAATTCAGGCTTAAGATGCAGGACTAGGCAGATAAGCAGCAAATTAGACAAAGTTAGATAGTGGAGTATCTAAATCAGAGGCGTCGAAATACCAGCCAATGCTTTTACATGGCCCATTACAAGGTTTTAATTCACTATTACATCTGGCCTGCAGGTCGGCATTTCATTTCCTACTTTGTAATTTTCACTTAAGTGATCTGCATAGACCTAGTTTTTATATAGATTAGCAGAATGTAGACATTATATTGTTTTTCATTCTCTCTCGTTTCTCTTTTGGCTCACGTGGCCCTCATGCGAGAAGCCCTCCTAACCAGTGGCCCCCAGATACTTTGAGTTTGTGACCCATTACATAAATAATAAAGTAAAGGCCAAAAGCACTGGCAGAGCTGGATGCTTTGCAGATCGCTCTGCAGCATTACCTCATGCAGGCACGTGTACTGGACATGGTAGGGTGCCACCTTCTCCTCCCCTTTGATTTCCACACTAATCTGGAGCCGAATGGCCCCAGACACCGCAGACTTGTCCGTCCGTTTCTCTGTGGAGAGACACAGACATACATGCCTATACCTACCTTACGTAGCCATTAATGCATTAACAACTCTGGGCACCATCACTGATAACTCCCATGCCAAGAAAACTCAAGTGTCTGAGTCACTTCCAGGAAATATGCCCCTCATTCCCCTAACGCCTACATTACTATACTAATTTGAACATATGACAGGAGTACCATATTTCCAATCAGAGTGTGTCATAATTAAGTGGGAGGGGCACTGCTCTCTAATTGGTCCCAGGGCAGACACTCCTAGCCTCCAAAAAGAAGTGCTGATTGAGAGAGAGGGCTAATGCTAATTTCCCCAATTCAATAGCATTGTAGCAATTTTTGGCCTGCGATAAGTGCTAGAATTCTCCCAGGAAAGGCACAATGCACTTTTTGTCTGTGGTTTTTACATTTATTCAGTGCTAAAGTGCTCTACTGGGTAACAACACTGAAGGATCCACTCTGCTAGCAGTAAGAGCGGAGGAGAGAACTGTAATGAATGAGTCACGACAGACACTTCCTGACAGGCCAGATATTACCAGGAGTTATTCAAATGAGCACTGAAAGTGCATTTCCAAGTGAAATTTGGCTTAAATTCAAAGCCAAAGACTATCAAAAATACCATCTCTGAAAAAAGTATATAAAATATAGGGCAGCTTTACTGGATGAACACCCAAATCAAAAAGTCAGTCTCCACTGTGTACCTGTTACTTTCTGGATTTATCCAAAGTTTAATTTAGCTTTATAAATATTACACACAGTTACATTCATAATTTCTGTTAACATGACAAGTCCAAATTTTCCAGCTAAAATCTTATTTAAAAACATCCAAACCAAGCTTACAGGCAATTTTAATTATCTACCATATAATTCAGTACATATATGATTACACCCTTTTAGATTTCTATCTGCTATAAACTGGCAAACTGACTCCTTGTTGCAAAATATTTTTGTTTCTGAGTTTGTGGAAATGGAATTTTGTGGTAGCAAATCCAAAAGCACCTATACATTTAAAAAAAGGAAACCTTTGATATTCAAAACCAGCACTTAATATTTCTATTAAGATATCAGAAGCATTTAGGGGAAAGTAAGGCAGGTGAGATAAAGAGAAGACAGAGAGGAAATTAGAAAATAGGGCACTATGTTCCAATCAATTTGTGGTTTCTATTTTGGGGAGATGTACCTCAAACTGTAACCAGTTCTAGTGCGCCAACCATAAAATGTTTCCGCAAAGTTTGAAAAAGATCCATCAAACGGTCTTTGAATTAAGCAAAATGTCGGTGAGGGTGAACTGTTGCTAAAATCATTTGTATTCCCCAGAGTCCAAATACATAATTCATGACTTACATTACATTGTGATAATTATCGCCATCCACTGACATGAAAAAAGTCGCTATGATAAAATGCTACTGATACTTTGGCCTATCACCCAGCCGTAGCGCGTGTTGACCATTCTAATTACTGCCCATGCATGCCCGGCTCTCTTTGGGACGCTGCAGCCACAATTACGTAAAGGTGCAGAGAAATCCTGGCACATCACCAGGGTTTTCCACTCACCCAGGTTATACCAGACATCCATCTCGCCACTAAGAGTGCGGACCTCAATGATGCTCTGCCCCAAGAAGTCATCAGACTCTCGCTTCAGCCGCTGCTTGACACGTGACTTGATGTCATCATCCTCATCCCACACTCGCACCTTTATCCGATCTGAGGAGTTGTGGCACTCACTGTGTTATAACGGGGAGAGGGACAAAATGCCAAGCTGAAGAAACAAATCTCTTCTTACTGTAACACTCCCTTAACCAGCATTTATTACTCAATAATGAGGCTGAAATATTATGCCAGTTATTATTATCTCTTATTTGACCATTACATTTGCAGAGTTTTCTATATTATTACACTGAACAAACATGTACATGTGCATGCAATTACATATTCTTTCATACTCTTAATAAACATTACACCTAACCTGGATTTTCAAGCTAACTATTTTTCACATATTTATTTTAAATAACTAAAATAAACACATACAACAAAGCAAAAAAACACAAATTTAAAAGTGACTTTTTCTTACGAGAATAACCTTTTCATCAAAAAGGTTAATTGTACCTGTAGCCAAGTTTCATTCTGAAGGATCCAGCTGAATTAACTCTAATCTTATGCATGACAAAGCAGCTCTGTAGAGGTCTACATATCCACCTTTTCAACAGAAAGTTGGCAGCACTGACATTTAAAAAACTGGGGGGAGCCCAGGCACTACCAGCTTGAGGTGCCAGAACCCCATCTTTCATAAGATATTCTGGGTTTACAGCTAGCCCAAAGTGGCAGAAGGTGTTTCGGTGTTTAACGGATGAAAAAAAAAAAAATCGCAAATAGCAAAGAGAAAAATAACATGGGGACTTGGGGGACACTTAGATATACCTGTTCATTAACACAAATGGCTCCTCCGGATAAAGAATCACAATTTACAATACGCAAAGTGTGCAGGCAGGGTTAAGAGTGTCTGCTATAGCTTTACTAAGAAGCAAGACGAGCAAAAGGTGACAGGCTGATGACAGAGTCTAAATTGAAACTGCATCATGGTTTATTGTCGGGCAGTGTGTAACTCAACTGGGTTAAGGATCTATGCCTGTGTGTAGAAGCTAATGGATTTTAATACAGTGGCTGGCAGAATAATCATATTAATCTTGAGCCCTTGAGCAAGGTGCTTAACTGCTCCAGGAGTGCTAGAGGCTCTATTAGCAGCATTCTGCATAAACCAATATAAAACACTAAACACAAGCTACATCTAGTATAACATTAAGGGATTAAAATATTTACTCACAAATGAAACTTTTCCTCCCATACTGGGTTAAGGTTGCCATAGATGGTCTTTGTTCTTTTCTTCATCTTGCCTACCTGGACGGTGACATAGGGGTCACTAGATCCTGTCTTATCCTTTGCCTGGAGCCCTTGGGCACAAACAACTGCAAGGAGACAAAAGACAAACAAACAAAAGTTTGGAGGCAGCAATCATCCCCAGTAAAAATGTTCAAACTGGTAGATAATGTGTGAATTTAGAGAAAGGAGGTTCCACTAGTTACTTAATGGTTCACATACCTTTTTAAATCAGCCTTGATTATTCAAACCAAAATGTTGAATTTGTTGTTTGTTAAATAAAACTGCCATTAGATCAAGATCACATGACATTTCAGGAGCGACATTTCAGTGATTCAACGATCAGTGTAAAGCGGCAGGGATGAGGATCAGGACCTCTAAATAAAGATCTTATCTTTGCATAACCATTTCAAATGTTAAAGTTCTCTAATAAAAGTCATGAAGACGCATATTAGTGGTACACAATTCTTTATTAGACAAATGTTTTGGAATGTGGAGAAATGAGGACAAGTTTTCCCCTGACAGGTCTGACAAGGACCCTTACCCGTGATAGTGATCTTGGCAGACCACTTTGAAGTTCCATCCAGCACACTCTGCTTGATGGTCTTCATCTGCTGAGCGTGGCTGACCTTGCTGATAGTAAACACATCCCGAATCATCTCAAAGATCTCAGGCTTGTTCCTCTCACGGATTTTCATGCGATCCTTCATTGCCATGATGATGTTCTGCGTACGGTCCTCTGCCCCATGTTTGGAACTCTTCTCTGCAGCTCCTGAGGGTATTTATATTGTATATATTATATACATACATACATACATACATACATACGCACACACACGCACACACTTTTTGAACAATAATTCGTTCAAACAACTCTGCAAATTTGCATGAACTGGCAAGTAAGCAAATCAAGCTTTACACTTTAAAAAGTAAACTTAATATTTGAATACACACCTGTCTTTTAATATACAGTA
>JAAGVU020000113.1:27232473-27247132 GCA_011763525.2 Mormyrus iriodes
CTTGCAGCCTTGAATTTCATCATGGATGCAACAACAGCACAGGCTGACCTGATGACCATCAGAAGAGCATTTTACACACCCTTTGCATCTTTTGTGAAGCAGACAAGCTGAGACGCAGTCTGTTTAAAAATAGACGCAAGTCAATAAATGAGCTCTGGGCGGCACAGTGGGGAGCTGCTGCCTTCCTTCTCAACCAGGATGGACCCCACCTCCAACCATGACCAGGACAAGCAGTTACAATGGTTGGAAATATTCATCTCCTATTTATTAATCCATTGCCCTAAAGAAATTTATAATATTTATACTGTAATATAAGCACTTTCATTTTATATATCCTATACACTAAACTATGCACCGTAAGGCAATTAATGCAATCCAGAACATACGTAACGATTAATGTAACAATTTAAAAATCATGCAAACTAACAACATTTTCAACTATTACAAATGAAAATAATTATTCATTCATGTTCATCCATCCATCCTTCAACATTTTATCCTGGTCAGGATCACAGGAGGCTGTGCCCCAGATGGCTGGCTAGTTCATCACAAAAAAAAACACAGAAAATTACATTTACTGCAAATAATCACAAATGGTTTAAACACAGAAAATCAATACTGCAATTTCTCTCCTCTATGATTAATTTTAGTAAGTGCCCAGATGGTAACATTGAGATAAATATGCCAGAAAGCAGGATGTTCTTGTTTAGATAAAAATTAACAAAAATATGATTTAAAAAGGACAAAGAACAGCCATTTTACAAAAGTATACATGGAAAATGTCTTATAAACAGCTTAAAAAGTTGGCAATTATAGGAGCACCAAAGGACATAAAAGCAAAATGTGGTCATTTATGCTCAGAAGAGCCACTTTTAATGTCATTTTTCATTTGTTTCATCTGTCCTTGTGCTGAACATATCAGGTGCTATCAGTCAACTCTGTCTCAGACATGACAGTGGACTGAAATATAAAACATTTGAGATATGTAAATCCCAAAGAAAGGGTACTGTCATAGGCCAGAATGAACCCAGATTAGCCTGCAGAACAACATTATTGGGCATGTCAGCAGATCAGAATTTTCCATTCAACCCCAGCACCTTTTTTAAAGGCCAATCCCAACTCACTCTGCAGACAGTCAGCGTTGAGCAGGTCCTGACACTTCTCGTGGCACTTGACCCCACACTCAGTGCAGCGCATCCCCTGCCTGGCGATTCCCCAGAGCAGACCTTCACACTCATAGCAGTAGGTGGGAGTCGTAGCAGTCCAAACCTCAAAGTTGTGAGGTGTGGTGCAGGATATGGGGTAAATGAGCGCCTGGAGGGTCTTCTTGTACACATGGTTCTTCTACAAAAGAACAAACAGTACGAAACAGTCATTGTATGATGGCTGGAACCAAACAGATTTTCAATCTGAATGCTACAAAGTACTGTCTCTCAACTGGTGGGTTGTGGGACTGTTTCCAGTGTGTCGTAGCCTGTGTGTTTATTTTTCTTGGAAAAAACAAAAAACAAAAAAACGCTAGCACCCCCCCACCCCCTTTGGCAATCAGCAAACTTCACCGCTACAACCCCCCCAATCCCGTTCTGCAAATTCCACCACAAACAACCCCGACTCCGCATGGTTACCAATCTTTACCGCTAGCACCCCCCCATCTCTCCCCATCTGGTCACCAAGCTTCAGCATTAGTATTCCCCTCCCGCAATAGGCAAATTTTACTGTAGCTACTGCCAACTGACAACTTTTAAAAACGTTTTTCCAACTTGGATCGTGACTTAATGACCAAGATAAAATAACGATCCAGATGCTAATGCAGTTCAGAACCACTGCTCTAACTGTTGAGGATTTTATCCAATAGTACAAATCAATGAACACAATTAGGCGAGAAAGATGTACATCACATATGAGCTAGAGATTCAGTATGTTTCACTGGACCAGAACTGGGAGAGGAGCTTGAAGAAGAACTGGAACCAGGTACTCACCAGTTCCTCATCCTTGATGGATGAGCGGGTTGCCATGGCAGATGTGATCCCAGCCTTCCTGGATTGCACCAGGGACTACACACCATAAGCACACGGGTCAGTTAATCATCCTCATTCCTGACTACCCACTACAATCATTCCTTTATACATCTGCTAGTGAAACAGAAACTAAAACAGTACAGAGAGATAGAACTACCAAAATGTTTTCAACAAGTTCAGGACAAACCTGTTACTCTTTATATGGAAGATGTTCCAGTATCTTTAAATAGCAAAATTGCCTTATGTTTATTTCTTTATAAATCTACATGTTCTTTACTGAAATCTGTTATTACTAAATATTGGTGCTTTGACTGATAGTGTAACATGAAAAAACACTGAATCACTTTAGACTATTTTACCATGGACTGTATTCATTAAGATACAATATCATTTAATTGCACTAATACAGTATGCAGATGTGTAATTGAAACAAAATAAATCTACAAAACATAGTTAAAACAGTAGAAATGAGATTAGTTAGACAAGGAGACACTAGATGCATGGTATATCAAATAGAAAAATAATAATGAATAATAATTAAAACAACAACAATAATAATATTAATAATAATAACGATAATAAATCATCAGTTAAGGAAACAAACAAAAACTGTAATAACTGAATCATGCAACATTTCTGCAGTTATTGCATTATCTGTTAAGAAGCACAACTGAATTTTATTATAGAGACAATTTTCAGCATTTTCCCTATCCTTATTTTACATGAAATTAGACAACTGAAGAAACTGAAAGCACCAACAAGTTCTATATCAAAGACGCTAAAGCAGATGCCAAGATCAACAGGGCTATAATTAACAATGAAAGCCACCAGAATACAAAGAGACCCCTGCTTATAGCTTCTGAACACTGGCTGTTTGAATATTTTAACATTGATCTCTATTCCTTTTACCATAATACTACCATAATTTACCATATAATCTAGAGCAATGTTTCCCAATCTGGTCCTCGGGGACCTGCAGACAGTCCACGTACTATCTGGCAAGGAGTTGAGACAGAGCAAAAACGTGGACTCTCTGTGGGTCCCCGAGGACTAGGTTGGGAAACACTGATCTAGAACAAGAAAATTTAGTGGACTGGATCTAATTAATGACATGAAATGACCATTACATTGCAACTGGTGCCATGTAATGTATAGTAATATGGGTAAACACTATTAGTGGGAGTGGCCAAACCATCACTGACCAGTCAGGGTAAATATAGAGCACATGATGACACAGTTCATGGACACATGGCTTCATCATGATCATTACCTTGGCTTCTTAAGAGTGATGGTTTTAACAAGGCTTTGCATGCGCTACTGGGGTGTAATGGAATTCCAGACTGAATAAGCATGAACATTCAGTTGGAAGTAAAATAAGTTTTAAGTAGTTGCTATTGCGGATGGGGCAATTTTACACTTACCATAGCCTGATCATGGAGAGTGATCGCATCCAAGAGAGTGGGTAAAGGATTATTTTTAAAATTTTATCAGCAAAAACAAACTATGATTGTTCATTTCCCCACAGCACATTGGAGCCTTCAGGTCATGATATGGTAAAGTATATTGCAATATATGGATATGAAATTTTTTCCTCCTCAATAACCAGCTATGTCACCATATTATACAGTATAGAATTATTAGCAGGTGACTATTTTCTCATATCTCTACTGTGATAAATTGTCTACCGCCACTGGACTCCAAAAGTGTAACAACATGTTTAGTTCACTACTATAATATTCAAAGTCATAACAATGCAATTCAGAGGACAGTTCATTCCTGCTTTGCCTGCTGCTGTGAACAGAGGCGGTGAAGACAAAGAGCACTCACCAGGTCACTGACCAAAGGGATCGGCTTCTTTTTGCGAAGGTCTGGCATGCTGTCGATCCCAAAGAGGCCACAGCCACCTCTATGTGCACAAAACCCTATTAAATCAGCATCCCACATGTCCCCATTTATCTCACACATGGGTCATCATCCCTTTCTAATTCTATAGGACGGTAATGTTCTTTCAACCTCATTTTCCTTCATAATAAGATCACCTCTGGCACAATACAAACTAAACTATAGATTAATAGGGCACTCGATCATTTCATGGAATGTAATAGAAATTGCTCCAAATAATTTAGTCAGTCAAAGAAGCAGTATATCCTGATCCAGAAAGAACATATTCCAAAACTTACCCAGCTTTGACCCATGGCAGTTTCCCATTGTCACCATCTTCTCTGTCCTGAGCAGGTAAAAACAAACCACAAACCAGACAGATCACTCTACAAACACATTTGACAAAAACAACGGACATCTTTAGAAATAGTGGGAGAGGTCAGGTTGGCTGAGTTTCATGTCTCAAGCTCATAAAACTAAAATCGATAAACCAGCTGAAAATATAGGCCTATTTAAGGGACCGTCTGAAAACAATCAGCCTTGGCAAACATCACAAGTCACCGCTGAGATGAATGTAAAGGATAAGAAAACTACTGGAAGACATATAAAAGGGGAAAACCTCAAGGGTCATGTATAATCTTCAAGAAAATAAGGATGCAAACAAAAACCTGAATTTCATGGTAAGAAAGATGGCAGAAGTAGTGTTCCCTATAGCGCAGGGGTGCCTATATCCACTCCTGGAGGGCCAGAGTCTTGTGCAGCTGAATTATTTTCCTGTTCCACCAAAACTAATTCAGCTCAAAAACCATGTGGTAATTAGCAAAGGAGTTGAATCAGGTGTAAATAAGAGAAAACCCAGAAATGTGCAAAGCTCTGGGCCTCCAGGACTGAATTTGGCCACCCCTGGTCTAGTCATAGCCACCTATCATAAAATGCAGATACTGGCTGTAAAAAACAACAATGGAGGCTTCCAAAGTTTGACACAAAAAGACACACGCACACATAATGCATAATCCAAAAGAAAGGGGTAAATATAACACACTCAGATTAGTTATGATCAATGAATGGATGATTTCATGCAACATTTTTCTTTTTTGTTTAAAATGAAATGTGACACATGTGCAGGGCTGGCAGTACAACCAGAGTCTCATGCAAGAAACATACACAGAAAAGGTAACGTTAAAATAAAACCGATTCAGTTTTTTAAGTTTCAAGAATAACCTGGTCATCTTCTCTACTGCTCTCTGGAAGAAAGAAAAAAAAGATGTAATAGAAAAACTGTTCAAAAAATTAAAAGATAATGTAAACAGTAATGACAGAAAAAAGTAATGACATTGTATTCCTGCTTTGCAAGTAAATTTGCAAGAGAATTTTGGCAAGCATATAAAGCAAATTTATTCAAAGGATATAAAACACAAAATCTCAAGGGAGAGGTAAGTCTTAACAGCAGTAGATAAAACCACCTTCAATAAACAATGCAATAAAAAAAATAAGCTTAGGTAAAACGCAAAAAAAAATGAATATTACACAATTACACCTAGTTTTACCATATACAGAGAACAACAACAATAATAATTGTTAATATTATTAATTATTATAAATATTTGTCTTGTAGTTCAAGGAGATTCATTATAAAGATTTAAAGTACCTGGGTTAAACTCCTCACTGAAAGCAGACTTTGGCTGCTCCGCAATCCTAGATAAGTTCTGACAGACCTGTCTCTTCTCCTTGAGGACTTGCTGGAAGTTGTTGAGGCAACGAAGACGACGCGCTTCTTGCTGCCTAAGCTCATTTGTTTGGGGACTGAGCTGTAAACAATCATCCACACTGAGGAGCTCCTTGACCAGCTGAGGGTCATCAGTAATAGCCTGGATCTCTGCCAGAAGTGGCTCACCAACAGTGTAGAGAGAGTGGGATGTATGATGAGAACACTGAAGCTCGGACTGCCCAGTAAAAATATCAGGGCCTTCCTGGTTCTCCATTTGGAATGCTTCACCTTCTGAAATAAGAGAACCATCTCCATGTTGCTCTAATGGAGGTTCAAAAGAGAGGTAATCTGACACTATAGTGTCATCCCCCTCTTTATCTGATGGAGTGTATGCCCACTGTACTTCAGAAGACTGCTGTCCATCAAAATTCGAAAGACAGTCAGCTGGACTTATGTCCTCCAGGCCTGGGGAGCTAGTTCCCTCAAACTTTCTGAAAGCCCCTTTCAGAGCAGTTTGAAAGGTTAGCACAGCTTTGCCAATTGTCTTCACATTGAAGCCCACATTGGGGAGCTGAGAGTTTTCTGACCCAAGACCAGAGTGACCAGAGTCCAAAGAGAAATAAGGTGGTTCTGCATCATGGCTAGGGTGTACCTGGTCAATCCAGTCCCTCCCCAGACTTTCTGTTGATCCTATATCTTGAGTGTCTGCTAGAGGGCAGTGCTCACAGTGCTGGCAGCAGTCGCCACAATCAGTGAAAATAATGGTGGAATTGTGGCTCAGGCTCCTAGAAGGTCCACTGGCTGTCTCATCTGTATAGGCTTCCATGGTGTGGTATCCAGAGCTTCGTGAGTACAGATAACCAGCTGTGCCTTCACATTCCAGGTTGGGATGGTGCATTTGGTCATCAGCAGCTGCCTCTGGGTCCTTCAGGTGATGGTTTTCAGCACTCCACTCAGCCAGGCAGGATGACGTTGATGGGGCATTGTAATGGTGGCCAAAAAGCAGGGAGAGGTGCTCTGAGCTACTCACTGAGGACTGTCCGGGGGTGCTGCTGGTTTCCCCTCCACCAGACTGGTCCCAGAGGTCCGGTTCTTCAGAACGTTCCCCTTCATCTATACTATTCTGCTGAGAGTAGCCACCTTCCTCACTCCAAACTGCCTCACCACTCACACTGTGTGGCATTCCTGAGGCAGCCCAGCTTTTATATTGGAGATGCTCCTGATGGGAGCACACTATGCCTTGCCCTACAGGTTCAGAACTGTTGGACTTTGAGGTGTTACCTGAAAACAGTGAGCTTGTACTGGAGCATTCCTGGCCATCCTGTTGTTCCAAGTAACCAAAGCTATCCTTTCTTTCTACTGCGCAAGATACATGAGAGCTCTGCAGTAATGTGTCCTGATCCCCTTGACCACAAGCACTGGAAACAGACAATTGGCTACAGGAGGAGTACATGGATGATGCTCGAAAAGTGGGGTCAGCTCGTCTCACAGGATTTTTCTGCGTTGATGGCAATGTGTCATTTTTGTGATACATGTAATACTGTGAGCAAGGACTACTAGTAATTCCACAGGGGGATGCTGGTTCAGTAAAGTCCTTGCTGAGGCTTCCACAGTGGCTTTTGGGCCTCTGTGGGTGAAAAGGCCCAGCCGTGGCCCTTGAGCGAAGAGATTCAATCTCAGTTAGCACTGCATCCACACAGCAGGAAACCTCATCCACAGAGCCCCGCACAGAGGTGAGATACTGCCTCAAGTCCGAAATTTCAGCCTGAATCTTGTTTATGCCCCGTAGCTCCTTCAGAATATGCTCAACAATGTCACTGGATCCAGACTCTTCCTGCTTCCTGTCGAGTTCTGCCTCACTGGTGCTGTCTGATGGGGTGAATGACGATCCTCCGTCAAGGTCTTTCCCATGTCCCAGGGCTCTTCGTTTGTCTCTCTCATTCAGAATAGAGCCAGTCTCATCCAAAATCATGTGATCTTCTCGGGGCCCATTGCAGGGAATCTTAAGGCTGCCCTTTTTCTTCCATTCTACTGCTCCCATTGAGGATGTGCTGGGGGTGCCAGTTTGGCCCTTATCATTTGGGGCATGTTGGCATGAAAATTCACCACTTGGGGAAACTCTCTTTATGCCACAGACAAACATGTCCTTCTCAATCTCCACAGTGGAGTGACAGGAGTCTTGGGGTGAGTGTTCCCCAGCCCCCTGAAGGAACTTTTGGATCTTTCTCCTAAGACTCTGGGCCACCTGGGGGCTCTGTGTCCTTTTTTTGGTCAAGTCCTTCTTCTTGGCCCTCTTGTGCTGAATGATGCCTGTCCCATCTTGCCCATTGAAACGATTTCTGGAGAGCATCCTCTCTCACTGAAGCATCAGTATATTCCTCAAGTGTAGACTGTAGCATTTGGCCCCAGTTTTATGTCGGTATGTAGGACTGCTGCTTCGTAATGTGTAAAAATGATGACTGTTCCAACCTACTCAGCAGCATTGTCGATGACTAGCAAGACAAAGAAAATACAAGCTGAAAAAGCAAGTATGATTTGCTTCTGTGGACTACGAACGGATTCTCTTGGATTTTAGTTCATTATCACGCTGCAATCAAAAATGTCTGATTAAATTGAAAGGCTTAATAGCAGACTACATCCTTCCAAGAATTCAAAATACTGCACCTCTCAATCTTTTTTGCATAAAATAAAGAGCATCTAAGGCATTCCAGTCATTAAACATCACTTGTCCAGCCATATGAACCCCTATGTTAAAGGGAGAACTATGTATCCACCTTATAAAAGAACAATACTAACCTTCTAGAATGCAAAAGAAAATATGTAACATCTCCTAATGTACAGCATACAAAAAATGTAATTATGATCATTTCATCTTGAAATTCAATATAAGGCATGAATGTCTTTAACCCTCACCACTAAAGGGGAAACAATGAAATTAATTTCATGGAACACAGAGCCCTCGATTCATGCTTCACATTCCTGTCTGCTTTAATATGTTTTGATAACAAAAGTATATTGCATTGGAATCAGTGTGGATAACACTCATGCAGCAGAACACAACCATCATGGCTAAAAGTGGCATAGAAGGACAACCCCCCCTTTACTTATCCCTGTTGCTTTCCTTTCCATTCAGTTTCCTTGCGACTGTATCCAAGCATTTTCTACCTATCAAAAGTTTATGTTCCAACACATCATACCTAAACAAATCCTTATTTGCAGGTCATATAAAGGTAACCAATTAAAGCACCTTAAAAAGTTAAGAAGAAAACGTTCCATGTAAATGAAAATAATGAATAAAAAGATAATATATCCCACACTGTCAGCAGACACTCACTGTTTATAATCAGCTTCAATTTTTAGCACCTATTGTTCTCTTTGATCTGCTGTAAGAGCCACAAAGACATGGCAACTCCAAATTTAAAAGGACAAGGATCGGTTTCACCTAATGAGACAGTTCAGGAGTGAATGGCAAGTAAAATACTTTATCATCCCTAATCTGTTCAAACTGAACCACCACATCTCATTTCACAGCTCATTCTCATCGCAAACAGCCCCATCTGTCAATTCCAAAATCTAGTGCTTTCTTAAATACAAACAACCCAATCAGTCTAGAAAACAGAGACAGCTGTTTACTCACAACAGCTGCAGCATCAGAAAAAAGCTTTTTCTGAATGACAAAATTGAAAAAATCCCATGCTTCTTCCAGAGTGCAAATTCAGGTTTGGCTTCATTTGCTATCAGTGTCATTTAGACTTCTGATGGTGTCCTCACACTTGCTGCCTTGTACCGTGCCCGAGCACGTCTGACCCCCAAAGTCCAGTTTGTTTGCCTAGTGCGATCACTCCTTACCATGCCCGGGCCCACTTTAAGAGGTGGTAACCAGGCACAGTTAATCAGACTCGGGCACGGTACACATCCAGTGTAATCACTAACCGTGCCTGGGAAAGGAACACAGACATAACATCAATTATGCGACTGACACACACATGTGCACTTGTACACTATACATGAACCAGACTAAAGAAGGAACGGATCGAGTAGGCTGCACAGATTGTGATTTATTTTATTTTTCTGCAGAACTGGGTTGGGTATAATTGAATTTTGGCAGTGGTTCGGCCATTTTGAGTGCATGGTTCTGATTCTATGGTTAATGTTAACAAATATAGCGTTTGTGATGTCTGTAATAATGCGAATAGCATCGGTACTACAGAAATGTAATACCGAACAGCTTTCAAAAATGTGGTACCACAGTATCGTCTCAGTACTGGTACGCCATGTAACACTAGTCTGCACAAACGCTGAGATATCTGGTAAAATATGGTACGATCTTTTTATACAAGCAGCACAAAGAAATAAAAACTAATGTTGCATACTAGATAAATCAGTGTGCGTCATCGTGCCCAGAAAAACTCCAAATAAGCCACAAAATAAGGACATTAATCATGAATTCCATTGTGCTGCACAATAGTGCTTTCCTTCCTGTTTTCTTCAACAAAGAACAGTTGCATGGTGATGATGAAAGAGTGTTTGGACCTAGATCGTTAAGCGCAAAATGTACGTAGACCAGCAGGGGAGTGGGAAGAGGTTGAATCGTGCTCGGGCATGGTAAAAGGCAACTGGGCCAAGTGTGAGTACACCCTGAAAGTCTCATAGGGCTTTCCAGTCAAAGTAACAGTACAGTGGAAGAAAGTAGTTGACTTAATATCCATCATTCACTGAGGCATCTTGTGAAAAGCACAGGAGAATTAATATTGTGTACATAACTGAGGTTACAATCAATTGATTGATAAAATTTTTTTGATTGGAGACAGACAGAGCTTTTACTTACACAATCAAACCAAATTGAGATTACAATGACAAGTGAAAAAGATATTCTTAAAAGGAACAATAAATTAACTGCTAAACAAGCTGTCATTGTTGTTTGAGAAATGAGCAAAGGAATGCCATTTAGCACCTCCTGATAAAACCACAAAGTTAGTACAATAAGTTATGTCTTTTTTCATACGATGGAAGTTGATTGGGTTAGTCTAATTAATGATGGTGACTGGCTTTCTGAATCATTGCTGCATTATCCTTTGAGTGCCCTTAGATTCTGACCAATAAGCTATTTTGGTTAAACATTTTTTGTGCACCACTGTAAAATAGGGTTACTGTAAAACAAACCAATGAGGAGGTAGCCACTTTAAAATCTGCCTTTGATCTGATGAAAAAGTTGTAAGAACATGGAAGCCAGAGCAGATAGCAGACGCAGAAACGCGAGATCTATTGCTTAACAACTTTTAAAGTCAGCAACGCTAGTAGCAGAGTTAAGGACAGATTTGTAGCTTTACTTCTACTAGCTGAGCAAATTACATACATACAGTATAAAATGTCTGTCTAACTCACTCCAGGAAAATTCCCAGCTAAATAAAGGGACGCTTTGATTATATCATTCACACACTTTCTGCTATGCTTACTGCGAGAGCTTCCCATTTTGTAAAACATGGATTAGGCATGGGAGGATTGGGGGAGGGGTGAGGTTGGAGGAGCAGCCCTGTTACTCAATTTAGCTAATAGTATAGAGCAGGTTCCCAGAGGACAGAGAGACTGGAACAGTCCAGTTCGTGGTAGGTGGTTTTAGTTAACTTGTTTAAGTAACATGCTGGTTTTGCTATATTTGTTAATTATTGATTCCTAATACTTCAAAGAATGAACAACGATTGCTTATTCATTAAGAATTGCCGGTCCCAGTCATTTTTCATATATTCTTATTTATGACACACACAAACATCTGAACAAACCATACACATATCTTCAGGACTGTAATGCCTACTGTTAGGATAAATAAGTCCTTTATATAGCAAAACGATTTATTCTTTATATGACACTGATGTTTCTCATTCTCTAAGAACTGATAGTCAAAATAAATATGCGCATAATAAATATCAAACCATGAAATGGCCATTTCAGAAGGGCTATACAAACAGCCTTGAAGCAAAGTCTTTTTATGATAGAAAAGGATAAATTATATGAGCAAGACAGAGACCCTAAATGCAGAGACAGTCACTATGGAAACCAAACTACCCTATTATTTCTGTGTCTCCTTACCCTTCCATGCCATCCCGCATATTCACACCTTCTAAATGTACAGCATATCTGACCAGACAAATCACTTCCATCTCAATTCCACCACAGTAGGATGATATTATACTAATCACCTCATCCTCTTCCTGCAGTTCGATATCTAGGTGGGATGAATATGACTGTCTGCCTATGTATAAGTATGGCTGAACTTTTTCAGTACCAGGTCTGCCTCCTATAATATATGACCACCTAGGCCCTGATGAAGAAAAATAATCTGGACAGATAGAGGTGCTCAAAACAAAGAAAAAACATGAAACGGTCACCGCTTTATGCAGTGTTACATTAAAGATATTCATTTAGGTGACAGCTATATAATTGTATGCTACACATCAAATACTGAAGTTTTTGCCATTTTGTGCAACCAGTCAGCAGACTAGTTGCGTAAATATCATGCATCCCACTCCCCTGCACACCATTAAAAATAATGGAAAATAATAAAGTTGCTATCACTTGGATATCAATGCTTTGATTTACAAGCTTCACAAAAGAATGGTGCCACAATTTAACTGTACTCAGGGGAAATCTTCAGTCACAATCAGTGACACGGCTCATTAATATAATGCGGAAACAAATTCTGAACACATTATTGACTGGATCCAGCAAGACCTGACTCAACGAAACAGCAATACTGCCACAAAAAGGTCCCTATGGTTGCAATTCTGTCTTGACCTGTACATTTCATGCTACATACTGATCTGAGAAATGCTGTAGGGATCAGGCCTCCAATCTTTGGGTAAGAAAGCATAATTTTATTGTGTAATTTTATTCATTTTAGAGAGATTGTTTCACTTGTGTTTCTTTCACTTGATTGAAAGCATTAGTTGTGGGCAAGATTACAATTTCCCAAGAGGGCTGTATGGTTGGTACTATCTGCCAGTCATCTATGTTTTTGTCCAGCTCTGTTTAAAATTTATTCTGTGGCGTAAGGGTTTCTGTAAAGCCTTGTGCTTCCCCTGTGAACAAGCCGAAAGGAATAATTTTTAGAAACATTTACACTTACCTGTCACCCAAATAATTGTAGTAAAACACCTGTCAAAAAAGATTGTCAAGTCTGGCCATTACCAAGTACCACCATAACCAACAGAGAGCACTAGAAAAGCACAGAACTCCACTGAGATGAAGTTTTTTAAGAAAAAAAGATTAGGGAAAGGCCATGAATGGCCTGTAACACCTGCCTGACTGAATCTAACTGAATGTTGAATCACTCACTGAACCTACAAAGAAGCCAGCAGATGTGGTTTATCGTCTCCCATGTGTCATATCACAGCTTTTGCAAAGTAGGGTCTAACCATTCTGTAAAGTCTAAAATATAAAGATCAATACCATTTGGCGGGAAATTGACCCTGTAACCAAACAATTACAGCTACAAAGCCCCTCACAGGAGGTTATAACCTAGCACAAAGTATTTCAGAAATGCTTTATAAGTTACCCCTACATATTACCAGACGAGACCCTTTCTGTTAGTTTTCTCCTGTAACATCATTAACAAGGTGTGTTCACTGATAGAACTGCCACTGTTCTTGTTTGTCTCACAGTTGTCTTTAAACTCTACACACTGTAGTTTGTGAAAGGTATAGATTCCTAGTAAGGTGGCTGTTTCTGAGATGCTGGACCCATGACATCTGGCAAACAGTAATCTGAATCTCACAATCCAGTCTGTCTGCTGTATATATTAAGTTGCAGCCACACGGAGGAGCAGACTGTTTGCATTAATGGGCAGGGGTTCCTGAAAAAGTGGCCACTGAGTGTAGATTGATATAATACCTTAATTATTTGCCTAATAACATTACAATTTAAGCCATATAATTTGGTTATGATAATAGCATTTGCTTAAAAAGGCAACCAGTGGTGAGAGAGAGGTAAGGAGCAGGCACTGATTACAGCACGTTGCTGCACCCAGAACACGACAATCCACTACAGGGATGAGAACCTGAGTGTAACCACGCAGTGGGTGATACCACAGTAACACACTAGTCTGAAAGGACCAGTGTGAGTGTTATCTGGTGGCTGGTGCGCCAATCCTGCCACCAACTCCCAGATTTCCCTGTAAGGACCTCCTTGCAGGGCTGGATGTAGATTAACGCCATACCCAGGATGAAGCAATTGTAGGTTAAGGGCCTTGCTCAGGGGCCCAACAGAATAGTATGACTCTTGGCATTCACGGGATTTGAACCAACAACCTTCCGATTGCTGGGACTACCACCCAACTGGGCTAGTTCATTTTAAAAAAATGCATCTGGCATGCAATTTTTTTTTTTTAATAGCCAGCAGGTCAGTGTTCAGTTTTTTGTACTTCTCATTTGTCTGCACTACTCGCCTGAGGCCAGTGGACCAGCTTAATGTCCAGCCCTGGATGCATCTACCTTAAATCTGTTCAAAACTATTTAGGTTTACAATGAACAATGACCTAGCTCCCAGATAAGTTTTATTCCTCAATCTATGGAACTCTTCATGTTAACAAGAATGTTAAAAGGAATTTTAAATTTATTAATCTAATACAGCATCAGTACATTTAACAATTCCCTGTGCTTTTATTTTGATGAGTCCGGTAGCTTGATTTGACATATGTTATCAGGATATGTTGAGATATCTTAGTTAAATCTAAGTTGCACTTAAATTCAAATAAATTTGACAGATAGAATAAATCCACTTTCAACAAGTTCAATGTGAATATATGTGTAAAAATATAAATCAATTTCAGCAGTATGTTACTAAATAAATTAAATGTTATGGCATCATTTTGCCGTGAAGATGACCAACGAGAAATCATGGAATTCCACCCATCCATATTCTATACCATTTATGCAGTATGTGATCATAGCAACTTTCAGCCTGACCCATGAAGCATAGGGCACATCCTAGAAGAAACTGGGGATGGAACGGCAGTCCATCATGGGACATGCATGCACATACTCTCTCTCTCTCTCTC
>JAAGVU020000113.1:27257116-27277910 GCA_011763525.2 Mormyrus iriodes
CTCATGTGGTAAATAAAAGTGTGACTTTTCATGGAAAACACAAAATTGTCTGGGTGACCCCAAACTTTTGAACGGTACTGTATATATAAAGACACACATACACACATACACATACAAACACAAACACACAGTGTTTAAAAAGTAGCCAGCATATTCACGTGTCAGCATTTTTTTTAGGACTCCTAATAAATGCTGAATTTAATCAAACTATTTATTTCATTTTAGCCAAATCCAGTAAGCAAGACAGCCGGGTTTCAACAACAATCTGAACTGAATAAATGTTACAATTCAAATCGGTGCCTCTCTTTGGTTTATAGATCACGGTTTATGAATTAAGCTCTAGTAGCTCTGGCAAAAGTTACATGAATCTCAACCAACCCAGAAACCAAAGAAGAAAAAAGAAAATTGATGAAGATGAGGTGATGGCCCCTACCTCTTGAAGCTGAATTCGGACTTTGTTGATGGCCTTCAACCAGCGTACTCTTGATGGAGAGAAAGGTAGGGGCTCACCAGGCAGAAAACTGAATAAGAGAAAAAGAAGTTAAATAACGTAAAGATCCAGAACAAAAAGGGCACTGGAGACATGAGGTGAGTTTCTTTTTCTAATTTTTTTCTTAATATGAGCTGTCAAATATATGTTCAGCACAGATGTTTAGAGACTGACTTTACTCAAGGAACTTTGATTTTCAACTCAGGCATCCACACCTTGTAACTGGATTCTCAGGCTTCTTTTCCTGGGTTGTTGGCATCTGCTCTGGAGAAGTTCTGTCTTTTGGCAGAATGCCATTCTCGCCTTTCCTGGTCCCGATCTCCTCCGCATCCTCCCAGGCAGTGAGGCCGTTGGCAGGCCGGTAGCTGGCTGTGCTGTGGTAGCAGTGGTGAGAGTCCAGTTCCCGACGTTCCTCTGTTTCCGAAAGTGGCACGCTATCCTGACCCGCCTCGCTGAGCTGGGAGCTGGCCTGGCTGAGATCCCCCGAGGAGACAGAGTGGCTGCTGTCCATAGGGCTTTTGTGACAGGGAGATATGGCACACCTGAGAGCAAGGTCACTGGCAGCCCTAGGGCTGACACACAGTAACACAACAACACCTACTCCATACGTCAGGTCAGAAGGCAAGAAAGCCCTACCAGGAACACATTAAAGACCCAGACAGCAATTTTAGCAAGACTGCATCCTCTAAGTTAGTATCAATAACAACAGTCTCCAAGATTGCTACCCATGACCTTTTTCACAAATTAAGCTCCAGTTCATTTAAAATCTATTAAATATAATGTATAATGTTTATAGTAATTAAAATGTACTTTTATTAGAACAGCAATTGTATTATGTCTCAATAAAGGTCTAGTACATAGAGGATAATCTTTTGTTAATTTAAAAGGGTTTAAAAACAAAAAGAAAATGTTGTATAGCTGGTTGATTGATCACTTTTGCAAAAAGAGGAAAAAGGCCCACAATGATAATGTACAGAATGCAGAGCTTGAGTCTGCAGTGAATTTGGGTTCCCATCACGGACCATAACCCACCTTAAAAGCCATTGGTTCTATTACATCGCAGATTAGCTGTATCTAATTGACTTCTACAGAGACTCCGCATGCCTTATTTAACTGACAAATTATAAGTAGCGGGGCTCCAAAAATAATATGCAGTGTTTTTCTCCTTTAGATTATGCCATATTTCATATTAGCAATTTTTTGTGTGTACTGTTTGGGCTCAATTATTTTAAAGGACTTATTTTAGATACATGTGTTTATTATGGGCCACTTGAAGTGAAAAAGATAACAGCTTTCAAATATTACAAGATATTTACGTTTAAATAGTCTAATTTGTAAATGACTGTTATACAGTTATTTAGATTCAGTCACAATTATTTAAAAATGCATAGACAGGGTATTAAAGCAAATAACCAGCACAACAAATATGGGTGAAGACACACAAACACAGACTATGACAATATCTCTGGGGATACAGCTGCACTGTTTCAAAAAGAGATAACTTCTAAAAAAAAAAAGTCAACATGAGGGCATCATAAATGGTGAATTGATGACCATTTATTATGCAAGTACTAGCCTTTTTATACTCAAGTGATCCATCTTCAAGTAGGTATCTTGAACGAGTCCTGATTTGAGTTCTGTAGAGGGTATGGGTTCAAAGAGGGTCTCCACCTTGCTTAAGCTGTCAGACAAAGACTGCTCTAGCACGGGTGAGGAAATGAATACCTGTGGGATGACTGTGTCATCTGTAGGACCTTGCTTAAGGACTTCACTATTGTCTAAGTTTTTAGCTTCTTGTTGGGTTTCATTACACAGATTCATGCTTTTATCACTGCCAGGTTGCTGTAGTTCCATAATGAGTTCATTAGAATCAGTTTTGCTAAGGGTGTCCGCTACAGCAAGTTTCTCATTGTGTGCTTTAGGTTGAGTCATGATAACTGAAACTGGATGCGGCTTAATAGGGTCAGGTGTCTCTCTCTGTTCTGAGAAACCAAATCTCTTTGAACTGACTGGAAATTCCTCAGCTTTTTCTTCCTGAAAAAGCCCAGCAGAAAAAGCTCTGAACCCAGATAGAAGACTACCAGCTTCAACCTGCGGCATCTGAAGCAGGCCTTTGGGAATAGAAGGTGGAGACGAAAAGAAGGAACTGATAGATTTCCCAGAATCACTGCTGCCAGACATGAAGCCAAATTTTGCAGATAAGTTGGGCATATCAAACATGGACTTTGCAGGTGGTGGATCTGTACTTGTTCTCTGTTTGTCTGCTGGAGGAAGCTGCTGGCCTCTCTCAACTGATTCAACTTTCATCCCAATTCCCAGTGAATCCTCTACAATTATAATTGGTTTATCATATTCAGATTCCCCTTCATGACAACTAGCTTTTTCCTTTTCAGGGACTTCAGTGGGTGGACAATCTTTAGATGAAGTCCCTGTAAGTGATGCATTTTTATCTACAGCTAATGGATCACAATCATCAATGGACTTTCCGGAACCCTTAACAGATAATAGTTCATATTTCATTTCTGTTGAAACATTGATAGCTGATTTCACAGAATTTTTTTCCTGACTGTCTACTTGGGATACACTTGAATCTGTAGTACTAGATGCATCAAAAAATTCTTTTTCATCAGCTGAAGGTATAACTGGAACCTCGGACATATTTTTCACATTTTGAACACAAGACTCAGGTGTGGTAAGGTGTATAGCTTCAGAAGGTTTAGATGACTCAGCTGTTCTGAAAATGCCAAACAGGTCATTTTTCAGCGATTCCGTCGGAAGGCTACTCGGTAGATTAAAGAAGGAACTTTTCTGCTGACACTGAGATTTGGTAGGAATGGAAGATTTAAAGAATGAAGACTGTGGAGGTGAGAAAAAACTACTTGTAGGAAAAGATGGAGCCTTTGCTGCTGAGAAAACCTTGAACATGAAGCCAGATAAATTATCTGACTCTGAAGGTTTTTGCGTTTCTTCAGCACCAGACTGATTTGATGGCTTTGTCTCTTCTATGGTATGTTGGTCACTTACTGTAGAACATGCATTTTCGGATGAAGCAAAATTGTCAGTTTCAGTGCTTAAAGTCGTTTCATCATCTATTTCCAGTTTGTCATTGGAAACATCAGAACATGGCTCCTTATGCGAAGAAGAATTATGTTGAAATAGAGCTTGTGAGAAAGTAACTGCATCATCCCCCTGTTCTTTTTCTATCTTAGCAGCAACAAAAGAGCACATATCAGATGCACTGGACACTGTGCCACTTTGCAGGCTATTGTTGTGTGTACTTTGTTCCTCGTGGAGTTTACCATTTGCATCTGGTATCTTTTCATTAATAACAGATATGTTAAGGACATTAGAATTGTCAGCTTTAGGCTTAGGAGCAGTACCATGAGAGAACAGTGAGGGAAGCATAAAAGGTCCTTCCGATTCAGGTGGTTTAGATAATCTTTCTGTCTGACTGGCATCAGGGTCAGTAAACACAGAAAAACTCTTTCCCATTGGCTCCTTGGTCCCAGAAGTTCTAGGGAGAATATTTAGCAAAAGTGATCCACTTTGGGCAGATGCTTGTACACTAGGTCTATTGAATAAAGAAAAAATTCCTTTGCCTTGTGTGTTGCCTCGTGTAGAAGAGTTATTTTGGTTATGAGTATCCTGTGACATAGTTCCACTGAACATGGGAAGTAACCCTTTGCCAAGTATATCCTTAGGTACTGTTGATCCAGGAAGAATTCTAGCAAAAAGTGACCCAGTCTGGGAAGGAGGTGGATGAACACTTGATTCTTTAGACGTGGATACTGAAGTTAGATGGGGTGTCTCGTCCAGAAAAGCCTCTTTTAGGGAGGCCTCTTCTGTGATGAACTCTTTCTGGGTTATAGAAGGCTGGGCGATGAGTGTGCTGGTATCCAATAACACATTTTCATTTATGGATTTTTCCTTGCATACAGTTGTGCCTGATGGAATAGATTCAGGAGCCAACACATCCTGTGAGGAGACAGGGCGAGTATCTGGTTCTGAGAACACTGCCAAGTCTCCTGTTCTGGGTATACCTTCAGGAACAGATGACTCAGAAAGAGTTCCATCAAGAGCAGATGGCATTTGCAAAGTAGTATGTTGAGGACTAGGGTCATCAAACACTGAAAATAAACCTTTGCCTGAAAAAGGTTTGGGTAAAGATGTTTCAGCAGAAGTTGCTTGAGGAATTGATCCGGTTTGAGGTGAAACCTGCTGGGCACTAGGTCCAGAAAACATTGAAAATATACCTTTGCCTAGTGGTTCTTTAGGTGCAGCAGAACCTGAGAAAGACATCTCAGGTGTAGATGAAGATGGGGCAGGTTGTGGACCAGATCCACCAAACATTGAAAATATGCCTTTACTAACAGAACCACTATTTGAAGATGCTCCAGAAAAAAATCCACCGAGAAGAGATCCAGTCTCTGACTGATTCTGCTGAGAGTCAGATACACTGAACATTGATAACAACCCTTTACCCTGAGGTTCATCTTTATTAGATGAAGACGCAGAAAGAATGTTACTCATAGACAATCCAAATAAACCACCAGATTGCTTAGGATGAGGCTCTGGTTTACCCTGTCTCATTGTCTGTGGCTGGCTTAAAAGAGAACTAACACTGGAACCTGGTGGAAATACCTTGGACCTTTTCCCTGGTTCCAGCGTTTGGTTAGGCTGGTGTGCAGCAATGCCCTCAGGTGGTTCATCATCCCGAAACTTGTATAAATTTTGTAGTCCTTGTTGAGCACACTCTAGCTTTTTATTTGTACCACTTTTTCCAATGAACCCTTGCTGTTGTTGTTCTGCAGTTTTTTTTAGCTGTGACTGTGATGTTTCTGAAGGTTGCCGTTGAGATGGTGCAGGCCCTGCATTGAATATTTTGCCAATAGATCCAGAAATGTTTAAAATACCTGTGCTCTCCATGTTTAATTTTGTACTCTCAGTAGACTTTTCTGCGGTTTCTGAAGAGTTAGGAGAATTTGAGTTGGGCTCTTCCATCCCTACTGCCGATTTTAAAAAACTTAAGAAACCAACCTGCGATTTAGCTGAAGATCTTTCCTGTGATTCATTTGACTTTGGGGTAAGCTTTATAGAAGCATCATGCTTGCGGAAACTATTATCGGGGCCTTTATGAAGAGTGTGTTGTTCACTTGGTAGCATAACTGCCTGGCTGGACTTCACAGTTGTTTGCAAATTTGCAGCGGAATACTGCGTAGACTGTTGTGTCAACTTAGGTTGCTTAGGTAGTACAGAGGGTATTGTTGACTCACCCTTTACTGAACCATCGGTAACCAAAGTCATTGATTTGGTTGTGGGGGAAGTAGGTAAAATTGTAACATTTTTTGCAGCTGGTTTTATTGATGAATGTTGTGAAGTTTGACAAAAAAGGGGCTCATCCTTGCTAATCTCTGCCTTAAAACACTGCAAGTCATATGACAAAATATTGCTTGCCTTCTGATCCTCTGATGTAACCTCCCAAACCTGTTCAGATTTCTCAAAGTGTGCAACATCTTCACATGTTTTAATGAGCTTTGTGGAAGCTGTAGATGGACTGGCCATTGTAGCGGACTTGAAGGGAGTAGCATTTTTTCTCCATTCTGAATCTGTAGATGTATCAATTACATCTTTAAAATCTGAGACAATGGAAAAAAATCCCTTAGCTGGCTTTCTCTGTCTCTCTTTTACAGGAGGCAATTTTGCTCTCCATTCATCTTCTGATACATCATCAATATGTCTTATTTTAATCTCATTCAAACAACGCTTCTGTCGAGAAAGGAAACTATAATTACAAATGTCATGTGAAGGGGAATCAGAGACTGGCATTGATGGATGTGAAACAGATACTGTTTGAGAAAGGAGCTCCTTTACCACTTCTCTATTCCAGTAAGGACTCATATAATTTTGCAGATCAAAGGCTTCAGAATACGAATTCTGCAAAGCGTGTTCTTCCTGATATTGTGGGCTAGTGTCCATTCTGACTTTATTCATTCTATACATAGTGAAGTCTACAGGCTCCTCTTTCTGGGCAGAAAGACAATCCTCATAACAACTGGAGAACTCTTCCAGATTCAGGTTCATCATTTGATTACCTTTGAGGAAGATTTCAGAAAGGTCATGAGGAGCACTAATTAGCTGAGCATCTCCTTGATCTTGCCCTGGTAACCACAAAAGCTCATCCTCATTGTAAAGTGGAATTTTCAAACCACAAACTATAACAGTTTCATTCTGCAACCAAGCACTGGGGAGTTCGGATATCTGACCACATTCTACATATTCATCTTCAGGAGTAAATATGTAGACATACTGGCCAGAAACATCAGTCAATAAAGCATAAATGTATGCCTCATCCTTATATACAAAATATCCACAATTACCATTTTCAGGTAGCCACCACATCCCCTGCTCTAACAGACTGAGCCATTGTTGGTACCATTCTGACTCATCAACATGGATATCATCATCAATATCTTCATAACCACCAGAACAACGCAAATCCATTACACAGTCTGTGGTATCTTTGGAGATGGCATTAAATAAGGATTTACTTAGTTCTTTACATTTGCTGAAAGGTAAAGATCCCCTTGTAAGCTCCGGACTTCTAGCCTGCCATCTTTCAAAGTCACTCTGGTGATATGAGACAGTATTTAAGTTGTAAGTACTATCAATGAAGGAATTCCAGTTGTTAGAACAATCAACAAGCATTGCATTTCTATTTTTTGTGCTTAAGTTTAGTGCACTCTCATAATCAGAATAAAAATCTTTAGTCTTGCCCCATCCCAAGTAATATAGATCCTCAATATTGCCAAAGCTATTCCATGAGTTCTTACTGCCATTCTGAGATGAAATACTGTTTTCTGATTGATAGTACCAGCCCTGATCTTGGTCACTTCTTGCATCTTCCCATATTTTTGAGTGAGTAAAGTAGTGATTAGGTTCTACAGCGATACAGCTCTGAGAAATGTTTCCCATTGATGCTTCATTTGGTGGCTGAATATATCCCATATTGTCTTGACCAATATAGTAAGCTTTGCTAGCAAGAGTATCTGAATTATCATGCTCATTAAGCAGCTGCCATTGGATACATTCCTGGTTCCACTGCCGTTCATAATCAGTAACAGGATTTAAATCTTGATTTTCATAGGACAAAGATTCATTGTAGGGACTGTACAGAAGAGGTGAGCCATACCCTGAAGGGTGACCTTCTTGAAGACAATGTTGAGGTGAGAAAAACATAGACATAGGAAACCCATATCTGAAAGTATAGAGATTTTCTGAACTACAAGATGCCACCTCATGATGGCTTGGATGAGGATTCTGACTGTAAAGATACCGTGTTAAATAGCCAGTGATATCTGAGGAGTAAAATGGCGGATTATTTTGGGATGTGGCACAACATGCAGAGGTTCTTAAGTCCAAACATTCTGTGTTAGAGAAAACTGACATGTTCAGAACATTCCCCATTTTTTGTTCTTGTATTATGCAATCAACGTCTTTTCTCTTGTTTTCACATTCTGAAGAACTTCCAATTGGAGCCATTTTAAATATGTGCGAAAGCAGATCAGATGTACTTCCATTACTAAACTTATGTCCTGTATCTGAACATCCTTTTTCTGTTTCGCAGGAGCTGTTATTTTCATTTGAAGTATGACTGAAAAGCCCAGAGAAAAACCCTTGTGGTAAAGATGTTTCAGGAGGATGTTGCTGCATACAAATTCGAGCTCCTTGAATCCTTTGTCTTATAAGACTATCTGGATGCCCTTGATATTTCACTTGGTCTGCACGAGTATTATTTGCTGACACCAACTCAGAAGATCTGGTAAACTTGCTGAACATTCCAGACAAGCTATGTCTTTCGTTTGACGTAACCAATTGCAGTGGGGAATTCAGATTTTTCCTTATCACATCTGGTGTTTTTGCTTGTGGTTGACTAGTCTGATTTCTTGATGGTATTTCTTGTGGGGATGCATTCTTTACAGAGTCTATTTTAAGAAGACTAGAAACTAGACCCCTTGACTGACTGGCTTGTTGTGATGTGCCTTCAATCTGAACATTGAGATGCTGCACTGACATATTCTGTCCATTAGCTTGCAACTGATTTAATTGATCCATAGGCTGAATTTGTTGCCCCTGTATTGTGGAGCGCTGAGATATTTTTCCATTGTTTGAAGAGGGAAACTTAAGCAGCCCAGACAGAAATCTACCTGACTGATTAAGTGCATCTTTAAGCGACTTCTGATTATCGTCAAGCGTATTTAGCCTGTCTTTCTGATGTTGGGTAAACTGACTGATAAAGAAGGGCTGTGACTGCTGTGACTTAGACACATTTTCTGAAGCAAAATGACACAGATGAGACAGCAGCCCATTTGATGAAGGGGGCACTGTACTTTGTGACTGAGCAATATCTTGCTCATTTTCTTGTTGATAACTTGGAATATCTTGGACTGGTTCTGTCTGCTGTTGGATTAGATTTGAGTCAGTAGATTCATCATCTAAGGCAACTAATTTTAACTGGCTAAAAAGGTGACCTTCTTGGTGTATTGGTTGCTGAGATAGATTACCACTTTGACCTGGGGTACGGGCATAGTTTTCCTGCTGGTGGTTTGGAAGTATTATATTCGGAGGTTGATGCACGTGATTTCGACTTTGGAGATTATGACTGTTGCTCCGTTCCAAAGTAGTATGGCAACCTAGTAATCCTGACTGCTGCTGCATTATGGGTGTCTGGTCATTTGAAGACACGTTATTTGAAGAAGCAGGAAATCTGAAGTTCCCAGAGAGATGATCACCTGGTTGAAAAGCATGAGTCGCAGGTTGCTGTGAGGGAAGCTTGTTTTCGTCTGATAAATTCTGATTCTTAGTTTGATGTATTTGATGACTTGATTGAGATGATTTATTACTACTTGGTGGTACTTTGCATTGTTGTGGTGCTGCTGTGTGGTTTTTCCCTGATACATTCTCAGAAGAATCTAAATTAAAAATCCTCAAGAATCCATCTTTTTGCAGAGGTGTTACACCTTCTTGGGATGAATTCTGATTCTGGCCGTTCGTACTGTGTTGGTTTATGCTCTTAACTGGGCAATTGTTCATTTGTATTTGTTGTTTTTGGTTTTTAGAAGACAAATTATCAGAGGAGCCTAACTTGAAAAGCCCTGAAAGTAGTCCTCCCAATTGAGACTGACTGTTTATGCTTTCAGATGAAGTAATATTTAAAAGGCCAGAAATAAAACCCTGTGGCTGAGATTGAGGCTTTTGTTCATTACTTTTTGACATAATTTTGTCATCAGCTTTCACATTTTGTTGATCTCCAGTTGGGGGTAGATGCTGCTGTGGTTCACAAAGAATGTTTTGCCTTTGAAGACTTGAATTAGGAACAGTGTGTGCATCCTGTGATTGACTTTGCTGTCGTCCTTGAGGGACATTCATATTCTCATTAGAATTTATCTTAGAGAGGCTGGAGAACCATGATGTTTCACAATTACCCTTAGACTGTCTTTCTAGAAGAGCAGTATGTTTCTGTGAATGTGCTTTAAGCACATCAGAATCCACTAAGGATGTTTTCCTAATACTTTCCATAGTTTCATGAATATTACTTTCTATTTGTTCCTCATCTTGAAATACACTTTTGGAGCTGCTTACATCATTGCTATGGGGAAATTTCATTTGTGTTGAACACATTATTTCATCTAATTTTTGTGAGGGTATTCTAATGTCATCTGTTAAAAACAGTGACGATGCTGGTGAGGTTCCATTTTCCTCCTGGGAGATGGGTTGTCCATCCACTTCAGCATGACATTCTTGGGTGACTTTCTTAACCTCTGTCTTTTCTTCCATTTCTTTCCCATGTAACAGATTAGAACAACTACTCCTTTTCTGATGTTTTCTTTCATTCTCTACTACCTCACATGAATCCAGATGCTGCAAATCTGGAGAACTAACTTTTACAGTAATAGATTCTACAGAATCCTCTTTACAGTCACTCAGTCCCTGAAGTTTGTTTTCTTCAGAGGATTTTGATATTTCATCATCTGAGAAGAGCTTTAAGGAACTTATCTTCCCAAGCATGGAGCTGACCGCAGACAATGACTGGTTTGTAGTGAACTGCAGGCCTTTATCAGTATGGTCTTTCTGAGAAGCTTCTCTATCTGGTTTTGTGTTTTGATTGCCATCATGCGCAGTTTCTTTTGTATCCAATGACTGGAAAGGCAGCAAGGACTGTAAGGAAAACCTCCTACTGGGTGCGGGCCCCTGGGCAGGGGAAACAACAGCAACTGGTGTCTTGGTGGTGGGCTTAGGAATAAAAGAAAAAAACTTGGAGATACCAGAATCATTGGAAACTGGGATTCCAGCCTCAAGTGCTTCATTGGCTGCCACCTTTTCTGCAGAAACAGGTTTAGAACCAGAGCTAACCTTTTCAGAGATGGAATTAAACAAGGAGCTTACAGTATTCTTTACCCCAGCTAGACCTTGCTCATTTGAAATATCAGCTTTGTTTGGTTTCCTTACAGTAGGAATGACATTGTTAGCCTTTTCAGACACTATACTCTGGTCTTCAACTGAGTCACTTTTTGTGTTCGCGTTTGATGACTGCCTCAATTTGGCTGTCTTTGGCAAAGATCCATATCTGCTGATCTCTTCTTCTTTCTCTGCTAGATACTCAGACACAGTGTCCACTAGACACTGCAACTCATCCATAGGGTTGACATACTCATCAATTGGTTCTTCTACAGGAGACAGTACGGCCTCAGGGTCCCATCCTCTAATTTTCCCATTAACTTTCTTTTCCAGGTAAACCTGAAGCTTCTCAGCACAATTTCTATGCAGGAAGGTGTACTGGTTCAAGCTACAGTACTTTCCATTTTCTGAACAGATAGCTTCTGCTAAAGAAGCAATCTCTTCAAGATCCTCTTCAGATCCTATAGAATTCTGCAGCTCGTCTGAGTCCTCAGAGTCATATTCTGTCATCCTTGCTTTTCCTTCTTCAGATACCTCAAAACGTACCAGAGTATTTTCCACCTTATTTCTCTCCCTCATTTTAGACTTATGAGAACTCTTTTTATATGGGCACATCATTTGCTCCTCCTGCATTTCAGACACCTGCCACAGCACTTGCTCCGCTCCTTTTTGTTGCAGGCTCTGAGCAGTGTGAAGAATGGAGAGGTCAGGGAAAAAAGAGTCATATCTTCCTGGGTCCCTGTGGGCTTTTACATCATGATCTTGCAGTCTCTTTTTATGGCATTTATTCAAGGTGCCATAATCTTCAGGGTAGGAGATATGTTCCAAACTACTGTAGGTGTTTCCCCCTATGGCTCCAGTCATGTTGACAGTGCTGCTATTACACCAATCAGCACATTGATCTTTTTCCAGTTGCTCACTCCTCCTTTGTACTTGGTATTTACTCTCCCAGTCTTCTACACCCATCCCAGAATCTACAGGAATAATCCTGACCCTACCTCTACTGTTTGGGGTTCTATGGGTGTGAGGAGGAGGAAGTAAAGAAAGTGGGGGGGGGAAAAGCAAAAAAAAAAAAAAAAAAAAAGATTCAAAGCAAAATGAGAAATATTTTGCAAATAACTAACATGAAAATGGTTGTATAAAACAGGTAATATGCAGAAAACATCTTTACGATTTTACAAGACAGAAATACAAACCAGTAAGATGATTTTTCAATGTAAAACTGTAAAATTGAAATTTACAAAATATGCAACAATTTATTTATGCATTTTTCACTGTTATACTAGCAGAAGATAAATAAAGCACTGAATGCATTAGTAGGTCAGCGTATTTCACTTTGTCACTATGATCAGTGAATTTATTTCCACAATGCATGTAATCCCCTGATACGCATACATACATTACGGAATAGAATTCTAAAAACATTTATGTATAATTGCAAGTAAGTAAAGAAAATGAATGTCCACAATGTAGGGACTTAAAAGGGTATTCCGAAGTGCGTTAATTTTCGTAATAAAAATTTTGTAACTTAAAACAAAAAAATAAACATTTTTTGGCTCAGTAAATTTTTTACTAGGTAAACCAAGACATTTTGTAGCGGCTAAGAAATTGTTAAAGTAGCAAATGCCAAAGTGATGCGGGGGGGGGGGGGGGGAGTTGCATTCCTGCCTCTTCACAACCTGTGACATGAACTGAACAAATACTTCCACTTAATATAAGATTCCTAAAAATAGAAAAACTAACTACAACACTTTTTTTCTACCTATGGAGTATTGAATTTCATACCAAACTACAAATTAAGGTGGCATCCAATCCAATAAACTTCAGTGACTAATATCAATGGAAGTATTTACAATTAAAATTAAAAACCTAATATAATGAAAACAATTATGTAAGTCTTACCTACACATTCAGTGAGCTTCCAAAGAGGACAGCAGTCAGTGAGTGCACACATATCCACCTGGAGATTACCTGGTGCCGTGGTGTTCCCTGCAGTCCATATCATAGCTTTGCATGGATTCTGTGCACGACTCCCGGGATTCAGCCTGCTGAGCCAGCAGAGGCCCCATGGGATACTGGTGCACAGAGGAATTGGGCTGAGCTGTGCTGTGGTATCGAGGGGGCAGGCTGCTGCTGGTCTCACTACGGTAGTCACTGTCCCGGTCATCCACCGCACTGTCATGGTCATCAAGGGCTGTGTGACAATAAGACAGGCTCCAGGACACAGAAATGGAGAAAGGAGGGAGGGCGATACCCCTATCAATGTGAAATTACTGACAGCATTTATCATGGATTAAAATCACTCTGACTCCACTAAACAGCTGCCAGTATGACTGGACATGGTAAGAAGGTTATACCTGAAGGCCAGGGCCTATAAGGTAAAGGACACGATAAGTCTGCACTCCACAAAAGGATGTAAAAATACATACATAACGGTAAATTCATAAGCACCGCAGCACATGCTTAATTCATGCTTTCTTCAGACACAAGCAACGTAAATATGAAATACTGATACATTATTACTACAAGCAGTCGGAAAGTCAAAAAAATTGTCAAATATACATGACCAATGTGTTTTCAGTCTTTATCCTCAGTGAACTGGACAAGATCAGGTAGGTTCTACACTCAACAATGCACACGACGCACACGGAAATACATGTACAATAGAAATGGTCACTGAAACAAATGCACACAGCCACATATTGTTAACAATGACCACAACTAAAGACAGACACACACACTCATATCTGACACAACACTTTAAAATTGGGATATAATTTCAGATAAACAAAAAGCCCTTATATTCATTGAAACTATTAATTTTAGGAGGATACTTTTGTGTGGATGAAAAAACAGAAAAGCATCTCCCCTAAAAAAAAAAAAAAAAAAAACCTCAAAAAACCCAAAAATCCTACACTTATACACACTACTCAAGCAGCACACACAGTATAACACAACGTACAAAGACAAATGAGCAAACATTTGAACATGTGAAACATCATTCTCGCTCCATAATATACCAATACCTACAAATTTAGGGTCAGTGTTCTATAAGGTATTGGCTAGGAGAAAGTGCAGGGTGGGTACGCATGCTCAATTCCACCAGTAGTTCAAATATTCATGCACAGATATGTGAGGATGTTTCCTCCATAAAAACATGGTTTGGGCAGTGGAAATGGATATGTAAATAACCATGCAGTTTATGGGGGATGTGTTCATGATAATATAAAATATACAATACACACAAGTGTTTCAATTTAATTTTTATCTTCTTTTCCTTGGAAAACTGTGAAAATGTTAGTTACTAAAACAAATTTCCTCAAAATTACAAATTCATTGCACCATAACATGCACCAGGTTAAGGATCCTTAAAGGTGCCAGCAACTTTGCTCAAATGTTCAATATTTCGAAGGATTAATGAAGCCGAACATGTATAACACAAGGCCTGCTTAGTTTTAAGTTGAGGTAATATCACTAGAGTATAAAACAGCAAACACCATAGCATAAAAGTAGAAAACAAAATGTCAAAAAAGTATGTAGCCTACGTTTTTAAATACCACATCCATGGTACAAACTGCATTTTGATCTGAATTTCTGACATAATTCACCAAGGTACTGATAATGTAAACTGATTTAGAAAAATTATCTTTCAGGGGAGCTGAAACAAAAACAGAGGGTGGCTGAAGACCCCATAAATAGGGTCTAGAACCACCAATGCCTGACCAAACAATCAAGAACACCAAATACCTGGTACAGGTGTGTTGGAAACTGTGGAAGCAAAAATGACTGACTGGGGCTCACTGAGGAGTGGGTAGAGAAACACTGATCAATTGCTTATAGAACCATCACTGAGAAAGTTTGCAAATTGCCAAGTGTGGCAAGGTGACAAAATATCCAGCTACACTTTGTTTAGCTGGACAAGGATGAAACAAATGAGTGCTGGACTCCTCCCCTCAATAATAAGACAGATTTCTAGGCAGGATACAGCGAAGAATGATGCAGATGATATCAGTCTGTGTGAAAAGGGCAAAGAAAAATGGTACAGGACTATGGAAAAATGGATAGAAAGGACCCATCCAGTGCATGAATATCCTCCCTGGATGCAGGACATATCTGCTTAAGGCAGAAAGCATGCATTGAGATCTGAGGAATCACCAGAGGGGGCTTATGACAAAATAGGTATTAAATCAAAAAGAGCTACATACTCAGAGAATCGGCCCATCCAAAAAAGTTGCCTGGTAAGGATGCAAATGTTAGCAGAAGAAAATAAAAAATGGAGTAGGGGTGAAAAATAGTCTTAAGGAGGATTTCAGTATAGAAAAGCTGCTAAACAGGTATGTTTGGAAGGTATGTAGTTTTGAAAAAGAGTGCAATATGCAAACAGTTGTTTGCAATCTATTTATAAAATAACATGTGCAGCAAATGGAAACATGCTAAATAACCGTCAGGATTCTAATTTCAGTAAAAAACGACAAACCTAAAGCACCAATAAATGCAACAATTAAGCACAATAATTAGTGACAATATATAACCTTTCATTACACAATTCTAATTTTGAAAACTTCGAGGTCCTGCTAGGCAACTGTTCACAAAGATGTGAGTCTGCTTCGGCATATTCTCTCATGTTCCTAATGATCTGAATATGAGGTAGTAATTATGAAACCAACTGAGAGGGTGAACTGCAACAAGGTAACCAAATTTACTCCCAAAACAAGAAGCGGAATTGTCACAGGACCTGTTTGAGTGTGTCTAAGGGTGAAGTCAAATGCATACCGATTTCTGAATTCACAGCTAAGATAAGCAGGGTTGGACATTAAGCTCTACTGAGCTCTACTACTCAACTCTACTGAGGCAAGTAATTTAGACGAAGAGCAAGTCCAAAAAAACCCAACACTAGCCTGCTGACAAGTAAAAAAGACGCATATTCATGTGCATTTCTACCAAAATAGTCCAGAAACTATTTTTGATGTTTTTAATTATTTTATTTTTAAATAATAATTAAACGTTTAAAGGCATTGTTAAATCGAGATAATAAATGGATAAAATACAGGTAAAGGGGCATATGTGAACTTCTGTGTAAATTCTGTGTAAAGCATAGACTAGATAAATATCCCCATCTAGTGGTGAAATCACCATAAGCCTCTACACGTTATACATAGCATTTTAAAATTGCACTTATTTGGTCCCATATTCTGTTAATTACACACTCTTACACTTGATTCTAGTGGCTAGAGGATTGAAGCTTAGCCCAACAATGTAAATTTGTGAGCATGAACAGTCTTGATACTCTAGAAAAGTTCCAGCTCTTGGCAAGCTGAAATTATACTAAAATTTAGAATGGGCCTATTTTTCTAAACCGTATGAGTAAGTATTGTAATTAATAGTAAAGGAAACGTTTCTGCACACTTCCATGAGCTGACAGTTTACATTTTTATACCTCATATGCACATTACATTTATTTAGCAGATGCTTTTATCCAAATTGGTATACAACTGTGAAAGCAGGGTCAGCCAGTCCGTGGAGTAATTGGGGATTAAGGGCCTTGCTCAAGGGCTCAATGGTGAAATCACTCTGTCAACCATGGTATTTGAGCAAGCAACCATCCCATCACAGGCAGAGCATCCTAACCTGCTAAGTCACACACCTCCCCCGTTTAAGGCCATTTCATACCAAACACGATACGACAAAACAAAACAAATGTTGCGAAATATTCGATAAATCAAAAAATTTCGTACCAAGCATCATGCAAAATTTTTGCGACTGAAGTTCGCATACCGAAAGAAACTGTCAAACTGGCTACAAGAACTAACAGTTCCAGCAAGCTTTTCTTGTTTCTTTATAACATTACTAATAAATTCTATGCATCAGAGATACAGCGGGAACAATATACAATTACTCTTTCAACACTGAAAAACAAAAATAAATAGTCAAGCAGATGCTACAAAAACACGAAGATAATAATATGGAGAATATGTTGGAGGAGGATACAAAATATGTAATATAAGTGACATTTTCATAGATAAATGATTCACTAAAGTAAGTCACGGGATCAAAATTATTATTTAGTTATCAGCACTTTATTATTGCAAGTTATTCCATATGAAACCTACAAAAAATCCCACAGGACTATTTGTGTGATGTCTGTGGTTTTTAGTGTAGGAAACCCATTGTTCATTAGAACCTGTCCACAAGAGGTTATTATTTAAACTTACAACACTGGGAGGCAGCCAAGGGTAGTGGTCTCCTTTGAACTTCATCTTGCAGGGGGTACTTAAGGAAAAATGGTAGGAGGAAGAAAGCAATATTATAAATGGCATCATTATCGACCTGGCCTGAATATCTGTATTCACTTCAAGTTCACTTCAAATTGTCAGCTTTATTTATCATGCGGTCAGAAGCATTTGTTGAATCACAGCTGTGCACAGCAAAGGCATTTAATTGAAATCATGCACACACAAGTGTACCATACCTACAAAACTGGTCTCATTCGGCAACTCCATCACGAGTAACAAAGCAAGCTGACAAGCACAATAATTCTCATTATTCTCATCTTTGTCAAGGCTGCCAAATCTTCACAGAGCCAATGACATCCTAAGCAATTAAAGCGGCATATTTTTGCTTTATACTGTAGCTGTTATACAAGCATTCAGTACACAGATAACCGAAAATAAAATTCTAGTTAACAAACAAGTAAATTTAAATTGAATTATATTTCATAAAATTTGTTTATCCAACGTATAATGTACTTTGAAAACAGATAAAATTATATGTCAACAGTGTTCTTGTCACCTGAAAAGAAAAAGAAAGAAAGAAAGAAAAAGAAAGAAAAAGAAAAAGAAAGACCATACCTCATTGTGTATCCGCATGGTGTTGATTTGCTCCAATTTGCAAGTCCAGTACCGAGCCTCATCTTCCGGTATATCTGGAAACCAGAGAAAATTGGTACCTTCATTACATATTCTCCCCTAGACAAGTGGTTGGAGGATGCCTGAAAGGATTATACATTCACTCCCCTAAAAATATGTATTACTTAAGACTCCTGTAGAATCTAGAAAAAAAAAGATTTATTCTATTCTAAAATTCACAGTTCGTGTGTTCATTTAGTAGAAAGACATGACAGTTTCCAACTAGAAGGATTTGTATAAACATTAGTGGTGTAAATCATTGGTCACAAATCAATTCCATTATGCCTAAGGAAATGATTTAATGCATCGTAAATCTTTTTCAATCACAATTCGATTCAATTAATCAATTTGATTATTTTGCTAAAAAAATGGATGCATTTTAGGTTAACACTGAAAAAAAAATCACAAATATTACCATGAGAACTTTGTTACACAGTATTAATGAAATACAATGAAAGTAGAATCTCAGAATTATTATTTTTTTCTAACAATGACACAGGGAGAACAAGTCAGTTTAAATTGTCAAAAGGCCAAGTACTAGACTGTACAAAAAAAACACAAAGGAAGCACTACTTGATTTGCGCGGGGGGGTTTCCCAGTGGTGGCAATTGCCAAGCATACCTGCTTATTCTGTGGAAAACCCAAGAGCAATCTTGAGCCAGATTTAATACTTTACTAATTTAATTTAAACATGCTGTGGTACTTTGCAACCTCCTCAAAATGGTGAATGTGCCAGCGAAATCCCTCGCCCTCCACTACAGAAGATGCAGTCATTTTCATTAGTTTCGTAGTTGTGTCTTTGGTTCTTTTGCTGCTAACTTTGAACATTAAGTTAAAATACATATCTGCTGGCAATATCAGCCAACACTGACATGTCGGAACAATGTCAATATCTTGATTTTTAACAAATCTCGGTCGATACCGGTATGTAAACAAATATATTGTGCATCTGTAACATTACTTTTTACTTAGCTAGTTAACTTCCTCAGAGCATTGATCATTGCTACTGTAGTTAGCGAAAAACAACTTTTTACACTACAAAAGAGAGGTGTTTCCCAAAAGCGTCATTGAGCAAAGATTATCTTAACCATTAGAGAGAGTGTTCTGTACTACACAACAGGGGTGAGTTTCTTAAAAGCGTTGTAGTGCAAAAAACATAATGCAGTTAACCCAGCTGTATAGTAAGAATATATTATACTACACATATATATGTATAGTAATAATATATTCCTTTATAAATATTAATGAATCTTCCCTGTCATCTTGTGTTTAAAAAATTTTCATACTGGCGCCGCTACCTTGTATGTCTACATATAGCATGTGAATACAAAAGCGTGCAACCAGGAGGTGGTATATCTTTACCTTTAAGGAAGAGTTTGCCCCCAAAACATAATTCTGATGTTACAGATCGATGCTGCTGAATTGCACACTTAATAATCAATTCATCACAATGCATCAATGTATCTTTACACCCATAATAAACATATCCATCAATTTTCTATTCCATTCATCTGCATTCATTCATATGAATTCATCTACATGCATTCATTCATTCATACTCATCCATCCATCTTCTGTAACTGCTTATCCTATAGGGGGTCACGGGGGATCCGGAGCCTATCCCAGCGGCTACAGGCACAAGGCAGGGAACAAGCCAGGATGGGCTGCCAACCCATCGCAGGGCACACTCACACACCATTCACTTACACTCACACCTATGGGCAATTTGGCAACTCCAATCAGCCTCAGCATGTGTTTGGACCGTGGGGGGAAACCAGAGTACCCGGAGGAAACCCCGCGACGACACAGGGAGAACTCCACACACATGGAATCCTGGCGGAGATTAGAAGCCAGATCCCAGAGGTGTGAGGTGGCAGCATTAATCACTGCATCACCGTGCCACCCTCCATAATAAACATATCCATCCACTTTCTATTCCATTCATCTGCATTACTGGACAACGGCCAGCGCAAGAATTACAGATCTCCCCAAGGAAACAGAGCGAAACTATGCAAGATAACACAAGTCAACCTAGCTGAAGCAAAAAAAAAAAAACACACCACCAAGGAAATAAGCATTAGACTAGAATGCAGTTGTGTTTCTATTTATAAGCTAGAAAATAATTTGCTTACAAACACTTCCTATTGTACGCTGCTCTATTCTCCAAAGGAAAACAGAACAGAACGAGGGGGCAGGAGCTTCAAAGGTGTAAAGATGAAACATTAGGCTACATGAATGACTTCAATAACATGCAGTCAAAGCAGTCAGAGTCATTGAACCAAAAACCCTTTCCAGGAAGTGTAACCTTTCAATGGCAAGCATCACAGTCTGCGCCCACGTTCACAGGGATCTGTCAATGGGTATATCAAAACAATACAACGTGCCTGTAATAGATGACAGGTCGAGCCGCAGCTCATCAGGGCATCTTAGAACATCACTCTATACATTAAAGAGCAGGTGTCGGGGGTGTTGGAGGGTCATGAATACCCAGGCAGATTCAGGAGGCACACTAATGTTTAGGGACCCATGAATACAAAAAAATATAAAATTATGCTTAGGGACAGAAAATTTGCAAACTTGAAACCCACAAACGCAATTATAAGTTAATTACAGAGACCATTGTTTATTTTTTTATAATTTGTTACTGGTCTGATGGTATCATAATTATTTTTGTCTACTAATAGTTTGCCTTGGGGTGGGATGGGAAGGTCATTAATATGAAAAATGTTTTCTATTCATTATTCATTGCATTGTACAAATGTTTAAACTCAAACAAGAAATGTTTCAGCTCAAAGCTTATATTATATTTACATATATATATACAGTACTGTGCAAAAGTCTTAGGCAGCCAAAGATGATGATGTTTGAATGATCTTTATGTTGGTGTAAAACTATGCTATTATGCCTGTCAAAGTGTGTTAGCTTAGTCATTTCAAAACCTCTG
>JAAGVU020000113.1:27284942-27305663 GCA_011763525.2 Mormyrus iriodes
AATGAATGAATAAATTTGGTGTTTTTTGCATTAAAAATACTGCTGGACACATTCATATTTTCAAACAATACCATAATAATGTAATCAAAACAAATAAAGTAATCCGAGACCATACACGGGATAAGTGGAATAGTCCTATAGAGTTTGTGCGAACGCATGTATGTGCCCTGCAATGGACTGGCATCCCATTTAGGCTGTACCCCAGCCTTGTGCCCAGTGCTGCCTGGATAGGCTCTGTCCTGCCAAAGACCCTGACCAGTATAAGTGATTAAAAAATGGATGGATTCATCACATCCCTGGCAACACTGCCTTGAATGGCTACCAGCTACATCAGCTCCCGTGCAGCTATTTCTATGAAAGAAATGTGTAGTCAAATAACCATTATTATTGAAAGGTTTAAATTGAATTAGTTTTAGAAAACAATGAAAGTTTACGCTGAATAATGACATTTTGAATGTCATATGCAGATACATATGAAAGGATTTGTTTACTTAGGCTGAGCTTCCTATGAGAAAGAACCTTTAAACTGCAGACACCCCACATCTGCTTCAGTGCAAAGATAGCAAGGCCCTCATTATTTGGGTCAATCCATTACTTTGCCTTGTTTGCACCGTCCCAGGAGGCAATGCGGCAACAAAAGAACAATGACATGTGCTCTTCATGGAACACATGCAGCATTACACCGTTCTGTTTGGAAACTCATTCCCTCCCAGGGAGACCCAGTACAAACTTAAGGGAGTATTTTCTCCATGTAGAGCAGAAAGCCTATGGGGCTAATCATACAGGGCAAAAACCAGACAGGAAATCAACTTAAACAGAACTGGAAACATTGCAGTCGGTATGACTCCTTCAACGTGGCACGGAATCTTCTACTACCACTACCACTACTACCCAATAAAGAAAAAGAAAAATAAAAGACTGAATGCATGAAGTGATAAATGGTATGTCCATCTACTTACAACATGAAATCTTGCTCCCAGCATGGCTGGTCTCCCCGAACTGCGATGGTTGTACTTTTGACATTTTGAACTTTCAGAGTCACATAGGACTTGAACTTATCTGCAACAAAGATAAAGGAAAAACACATCCAGTTTGTCAAATTAACAGTCACACAGTTAGTTCCAGTTCCTTAATTACTGCATGTGCTCCTACCCTGGATATGCAACATGAAACACGATTGAAAGTGTTCTGTAAATATAAAAGCTGGAAAAAGGACTTTTTCCAGAAGTAATCGTTGTCAAATAACACTTTTGGGTTTTTTTGGATGGAAATTGAGCAATTAGATGTCTTGTTTTTCTTTGGGATGAGCTGGAAGTACATTCTGGAGTGTGACTCATCTTCAGTCAATCAGAAACGTTTTCCTTCAAGAGCAGTTCAAAGAACTATCAGAACTGGGTCTATATTGCAATGCACCAGTATCAAAGTTAACTTTTCCAAAATGATTACTGGGAAAATCTAGATATTGCATGCAATATAAAAAAGTCAATAATCATTTACATGGCAGAAGCTATTGTCAAAAGCAACAAACAACTTGAAATCAAAGAAAAGGGTCAACCACCCAACAGAGACATTGTTACTCTGCCAGGATTCAAATATGCAACTTTCCCATCACAGGAACAGATCCCCAGCCTACTCAGCCATATATCACCCAAGTCCAGGGTTTTACTAAAAAATACATATAAACTTTTTAGGGCTGCAAAAACAAAGAGCTGGTAAATAAGTTGGGCAGGCCGTTAACCAGCACACACATACACACAGTTCATACATTCCTACCATTGTGAGGACACTCCATTCATTTCTATGGACATAACCCTAATCCTAACAATGATAACCCTAAGCCTTACCTAGCCTTACCCTTCATAAGTAACCAAACAAAATAAAAAATTTTGTTTTAGTTTTTTGATTGCATTCACAATTTTTTTAAATAAAATTGAGGTTTATATTGCAGGGACCAGAAAAATGTCTCTCAATCTAAAAAGAAATAGGTTTTACTACATTGTGGGGACATTTGGCCCCTACAATGTGGTAAATACAAATCCACACATACACAGGCACTTTTATAATCTGACCCCATCATTTAAATTTCTGCCTGTCCAGAAACACACTTCAAAAAATATGCATGTTATGTTGCTTCACATTCATGGTTCCACTATATTTTCAATATCTAACAAATATTAAAGATGACAGTCCCACTTTAATGGATTTTACAATCCTGAAGAGTATGAAAGAAGCCAGGTATACATCCAGTACATGAATGGGATTGAGAACCAGCAGCACAGACAAGAGCCTAACAAAAGTATCTAAAAGGCCATCCCAGAACTTTTATTTTAACAAAAAATACTTATGCATGAATTAAAAAGTTATTCAGAGTATGGGGAAAACTAGTAACTTAAGCAGTTGTAACTCATTTAAATACTACCGTTCAGAGAGGTAGACATTAGCCCACCCACACATAACAGCTTATCAAAATACAGGTTACCATAGAGTCTATCATTGACATTAGTACTAATATTGATGCAGATTCAATGTGTAGTCCATAAATATGTAGCAACATTATGATTATGAATTTAAATTTGATAACTTTTACATCCTTGCTTAGTATCAGGAAAATTATCATTGTGGAGGATTTCATGTCAGATGTCAGGTTTGCCATTTGCTCAAGATTGATGATGCAGCATAACAAGGGAGAGACAGCTGGAACAGCACCAATTCATCTTCAAAAATAATTACAGGAAAAAAGCGGTACGAGCTGTTTATTCAGACAAGGTGTGTTTGCATGAATGGCTGCACACCTGTGCTGTCAGAACGCTGGGGTGGGCTTTGTAATGTTGCCCCCGAATGGAAAATCATTCTTTGTTTTTACTTCAATGTGTATTCAATTCCTCAGTTGCTCTTCATTGCAAAAACAGACTTCACAAAGCTGGCTTGTTAATATTCAAATCAATGACCATTATAGAACAAATGATGCCTTTCAACAAGACATCAATACAAGCTATAGAGAGACCGTAACTGCATTACTCACTTTAGTCATAAGGGATAAGTATGCTATTATAATGATATATGATAAATGATTATGGACATTTATACAGTCCCTTCCTTCTGAAGTTATCATGGTGCCTTCCATTAATGTTAGTGCTACAGATTACATTATATCAACCATCCATCTTCTAACCACTTTTCCTGGTTACCCTGGTTGCAGGGATTATACACACTGACATCTGCTAAATCACTAAAATTATAAAAAAATATTACGTATACTCCTTGAGAGAGCAGATAAAGATAGATACGTATAAATAGCATGCAGGCAAAAAAGTCTGCAACAAGGTTAACAAAATTATTACGGGAAAAAAAAACATACTTGAATGAGTTTTGAAAACAGCTCTCTCTGTTATACTCACTGGATTCCAGCTGTGCAGAGAGAGAAATGATAGACAATGTTGGCTTAACACATTTACACCCTCTAATCAATCCTTCTGAAAGATAAGCCGCAGACAGAACATTTTGTCTTTGTAATGTGCAGAGAATTATTTAAAATAATATTTAAAACTTTGTTGCTAAACAAGCTGCTAAATGCCCAGTTTTGAAATCATATATTTAATTGAATGTAATAATCTGCTTCCTTTACAAAAGGTAAATGAATAGTAATAAAGCCCAAAGCCTGATTACAACAAATGTTATATGCTCCATGCTACATACATTCTTTAATCAAATTTGCATATTTACAATATAGGCAATTTAATGCATTTGCTGCCTCACACATGCAAAAACAAAAAAAGAGCTATACATGTGTACAGGGCCCTGTAAACCAAGATGGTTTAAATGCAATCAACCTCCCAGGACCTGCAGCCTGTCTGGCAGGGATTAGCTAGTCGATGACATAACTAGAGCTTTTCATTTCCTTCATCAGAGCCGACAACCTAGATATATTCAAACTGTTCACATTGTCCATGTCTGCTTTTCCAATAGATGCCACCTTTAAACAATGCTCCCATACAAGCACTCAAACTATTACACACACACACACACACACACACACACACAAATGTGCATGTTTATTAAATGAAACCCCACCCCCACTAGTTCCAGTCCCAAAATCAATATATGATTCCAGCCAAACTCTGACAGTAAAATTTGGAGGGGCTCGACTGTTTCTTTGATCTTCCCCTTTCTTCCTCCTCATCAGCAGCCCTGCCCAATAGTAGTAGTTCATTTCGTTCTTCCTATAATATAAACACAATATCAGGGCTGTCACTATCGATTATATAAATAATCGAGTAATCTACCAATTGATCTTACGATTCATCGAGTAATCGTTACGTTACGTTATGTTACGTTACATTATATTATATTGATGAGAGGCAGGGACAAGCCAACCAACCACTTCAGGGTGACACATACGATCAGTTTAGGCACTCCAATTGATTTAAAGTTGCATGTTTCTGGATATTGGAAGGAAACCGAAGACCGTCAAAAAGCCACGCCCACGCGGGGTACACACGCAAACTCCACACGCACAAAGCGGAGGTGTGCAGCGACATCGCAACCCACTGCACCATTGTGCCGCTTACGATAATAATATTCAAACCATCAATACGCTGCGTTAAAACATTATGGTTAGTCAAAGGAAAGAAAATTTAGCAAGCTTTGCAATTCTAACAATGGTTGCCTTTTATAATTATCTATTACGTTACAAAAAAAAAAAGTCTAAAGTTTACCGCTTTTGCATGAACTCCGCATGCGCTGTCTGGAATAATCATAATTCTCATCCTTACTAGTTGATTCACACAGAGACCGTGTGGCGTACTAGTGAGAAATTAAAACGAGCAAAGAGAAGAAAAACGAACTAGAATTGGTGACGAAAAGACATTAGTCTTTCGCTGTATGAAAATATTTTGTATTTGATAGAGATAGAAGTGATTGTCATCACTGCTTTGTGTCTGTTGACTAACGACAATACCACCAAATTATGTGACAGACTCCACTGACAGATAACTTCTATTTGGCTATATTGTAAGTTGTCAACTTTTTAAATATCACAAAAACTTAAAATATCGTTCAACCGTACTAAAAAAAACACAATATGTTCACAAAAAGTATTAATATTTGGTGTACAAGTAAGATGATGCGGCTAAACGACAGGGTTACCATTTGTTTTAGTAGCAGCAATTATTGTGACACGGAGAAATCTTAAAAAGTAAATTAAGCAAAATGATTTAAGGCAAAGTGTTGACAACGACGGGCTGGGCTAGGCTACTAAATGGCACTTATCTATGGCTAACCTCACATTACTGGGTGAGTCCGTCAAACCCGGAAATCTTATTTAAGATGTAATTGCATTGCAGTCGAACTGGGGTGATATTTAAGTTATGCTTTGCAATACTGACGGACGACTGCATTTTCATTCACTTATAATATGAAGTAATCTACCAATTGATCTGACGATTCATCGAGTAATCGTTACGCTACGTTATGTTACGTTACATTATATTATATTGATGAGAGGCAGGGACAAGCCAACCAACCACTTCAGGGTGACACATACGATCAGTTTAGGCACTCCAATTGATTTAAAGTTGCATGTTTCTGGATATTGATATTGAACTGGATATTGTCAGGGCTGTCAAGGAAACTTGACCTGGGCTTGGTGAAATTCACATTTCTCACCTTTGACATATAACTGGTGGTTTTAGCTCTTTATTTTCACCTTCATCCACTATGCGCTGTCTCCCTTCCGCCATATTGTTGAGTAATGGACAAGGAAATTTCTAAATCAATACTTTTTAGTAATGGAGTTTAGTCGAATAATCGTGACAAATATAATAATCGTTTAATTTGCCAGGTAAAAACAACACTATTTTAACGTTAGTCTCGATACTCAGAATTTTGATTTATTTTACATTTTTTTGTGTAGATAAGGTTTTTTAGATTCTTATTCAGACACGTTGTGTCACGCCTGCTGGGGCGGGACTGCACAGCAGGGGCCGATCACCGCTAATTAGAGCGGTGTCTTAAACAGAGCGACTACAGGATGTAGTCGTGAAATATTTTTGCCATGCGAATGAACTGTACCGAGCATTTACTTGTCTTTTGTCTTTCCCTTTCGTCTTGCCTGCCCTGCCTGTCCTCTCCTGCTTACCTCGCCTGCCTCGTCCATCTTCCCTGACCTGCCTCCGTGGTTCCCGCTTCCCGTTCGTCGTCCCGTCCTGTGTGCTTTCGTAGGACTAACTTCCCCGGCTTTCAACTACTGGCGACCCTCACAACGACAATTCCAGCTCAGCGACTTGGCTTTTGTTAAACTCAACTCTACAATAAACCTGCGGGTCTCCCACAACCAGGGATTCGCTTATGCCTCCTTGTTCTGTTGTTACATAATTCTTTGCCTTAACAGTATGGATCCTGCGGAGACCCATCACCTGCAGCAACAGGTGATCCAGCTGAACCACCTCGTGTCTCAGCTGTTAGAGGGACAAGCCGGATGCACCCCTCTACCGGCTTCCCCGCCCAGGGCGTCTGCTCCTGTTCCAGTGGCTATGCCCGAGAAATACAATGGGGATCCGAACCAGTGTCAGGCATTTCTGATGCAGTGCTGGCTGTTTATTGACGAACAGCCGGAGCAATTTGGTGATGACGCCGCTCGTGTCAGTTTTGTTCTCTCTCTCCTGACCAGAAGAGCCCGCGAGTGGGCAATGGCGCTCTGGACTAATAAAAGCCCCTTGCTGGATTCGGCGCAAGACTTCCAGCAAGCGTTCACCGAGGTCTTTGATCACCCCGCAGTGGGAAGAAGTTTGGGGAACAGGTTGTTAGACCTGAAATAAGGCTCTCAGACCGCGGCAGACTTCTCTCTCAAGTTCCGCACCCTCACAGCTGGACTGCGATAGCCGGAGGACTGCCTTAAGACGATCTATCGCAGGGCCCTGGACTCAGATCTGCGTGATGAGCTAGCCACCCGCGGCGAGGCGATGACCTTCGGACAGTATGTTCAGCTATTGGTAACGCTGGATAATACTATCCGGAAAGTCATCATTGCCGAGTGAGCTGGCGGAACCTATGCAGCTCGGGCGATCTCTCCTCACTACGGCTGAATGACGACAGCGCACTCTGGAGGGACTTTGCCTGTATTGTGGAGGAACTGGCCATCTCCTGCGGACCTGCCCAGTGTACCCTCTTCCTTCTACGAGCTACCTAAAGGTAGGCCTGTCCGCTCTCGTGGGGGGGTCACCTGCGCAAGTTTCGGTGCCCGTGGTGGTGCAGTATGGAGGGGTGCAGCTCCACACTAAGGCTTTACTAGATTCGGTGTCTGTGGGGAATTTCATTGATTTTACGCTAACACAGCAGTTGAAGATTCCCTTTCAGGCGCTCTCCACCCCAGTATCGGTCCTGGGGGTGAACGGAGAACCCTTACCCAGAGGAAGGGTCAAGCATCATACTGGCATCCTGACACTAGGGGTTGGGGTTTGTCATTTGGAGACTCTTAGTTTGTTGGTGCTTCCCAGCTCCCGGGACCCTGTAATTTTGGGTCATCCATGGCTGCGGAGGCATAACCCCCGCATAGACTGGGAGACAGGGGAACTCGACGCCAGGTCCTCTCCTTGTTTCACTCGCTGTCTGGCCCTGCCCTGTCGGGCATCCTTAGCGGAAAGCCTGGAGCCCGAGGACCTGTCCCGTGTCCCAGTCAAATACTCGGCCTTTCTAGACGTCTTTAGTAAGACACTGTCATTCCGGCTTCCCCCTCACCGGGAGTGGGACTGCACCATCGACCTCCTGGAGGGGGCGCCTCTCCTGAAAGGTCACCTCTTCCCACTGTCCTTGCAAGAGGAGGAAGCCATGGAGACCTACATCAAGGAGAGTCTCCAACAAGGTCTCATATGCCCGTCAACCTCACGTGTGACTACAGGTTTCTTCTTTGTTAAGAAGGATGGAGGGCTTCGTCCCTACATCGATTACCGAGCCCTAAATGCCATCACAGTGAAACACCGGGAACCACTGCCTCTAATCCTGTCCGCACCTGAGCACCTTCGGGAGGCGTGGGTGTTCACCAAGTTGGATCTGCGCAGCGCCTACAATCCGGTACGAATCCGCCAAGGGGACGAGTGGAAGACCTCCTTCATCAGTAATACGGGGCAGTATGAGTATCGAGTAATGCCGTATGGGCTAGCCAACAGCCCCTTCATCTTTCAGGCCTTCATGTATGCTGTATTTAGAGATATGGTTAACCGATTTGTGATAGTCTATGTGTACAACATTCTGATTTTCTCCTCCACTATAGCCCAGCATGTCGACCACATATAACTGGTGCTGCAGCGATTGTGTGAGCACCAGTTATATGTCAAAGGTGAGAAGTGTGAATTTCACCAAGCCCAGGTCAAGTTTCTGGGTTACCATATCCAACAGGGGTGGTCGCGATGGATGAAGGTAAGGTCACCGCCATCAAGGACTGGCCCAAACCCTGCACGATCAAGCAGCTCCAGCGGATCCTTGGGCTCACCAATTTTTATCGCCGTTTCATCTGGAACTTCAGTCAGGTAGCAGCTCCCCTCACCTCCCTGACGCGAGGGAACAAGACCCGCCTAATGTGGTCCCCAGAGGTGGAACGTGCCTTTGGAAACCTGAAGCAGACCTTTTGCTCGGCCCCCATCTTCCAGCAACCACAGCCGGAGCTTCCTTCTGGGGGGGGGGGGATGCCTCCGAGTCAGGAGTAGGGGCTATTCTCATTCAGCGAGACCCGGGAACAGGGCGCTGTCTGTTTCCAGAAAGCTGTCCTCTGCCAAGCGCAACTATGGTGTGGGAGAACGGGAACTTTTGGCCATTAAGTTCACCCTGGAGAAGTGGAGGCACTGGCTAGAGGGAGCACGGCATCCTTTCCAGGTCTTCACGGATCACCAGAATTTGGAGTATCTCCAGACAGCTAAAACATTCACTCCCAGACAAGCGCACTGGGCCATGTTCTTTGCCAGGTTTGATTTTAAGGTTACTTACCTGCCGGGGCAGAAGAACGTCAAGGCCGACACTCTCTCCCGCCAATTCAACCCTCCAGAGGCCGAGGACCAGACTACCTCCATCCTGGACCCCACCTGCTTCACCGCCACGATTACCTGGTCCCTGGACACCACCATACAGGCGGCAAACGACCGCGATGCTCCCCCCTGGGTTGTCCCCCAGGTAAACTGTACGTGCCTCGCCCATTCCACTCGAAGGTCATGCACTGGGTGCACACCTCCAAAAGCTCGGGACACCCCGGGGTCGCCTCGACCCAGCAGTTGATTGCCCAATGATAATGGTGGCCCGGCTGGAGGAGAGCTGTGGATGACTATGTACGTTCCTGTCCCAAATGTGCGCAATTGAAGTCCTCACACCAGCCGCCCGCAAGCCTGCTCCAGCCTCTCCCGATCCCGTCACAGCCCTGGTCGCACCTGGCCCTGGATTTTATCACAGATCTTCCCCCATCCAATAGGCAGACAGTGATCCTCACTATTGTGGATTGGTTTTCAAAGATGTGCCACCTGTTGGCTCTCCCCAAACTTCCCACAGCGTCCGGCCTAGCGGATCTCTTGATTACATGGATTTTCCGCCACTACGGCCTCCCCGAGGACACAGTGTCGAACCGCGGACGGCAGTTCGTGTCCCAGGTATTCCGAGCGTTTTGCAGCCTTACCTCGGCCTATCATCTGCAATCCAATGGGATGGCCAAATGCATGAACCAAGAAGTGTCCAAAGCACTGTGGCTGCTGTGTAAAGACGATGGGCTACACATCTGGTCTGGGCCGAATATGCCATAAACACTCGAGTGAATCCCGGCACTAACCTATCACCTTACCAGTGTGTTCTAGGTTAATCAACCTCCACTCTTCCCATGGGACACACCACCTGGCGACGTGCCACGAGTGCAAGCCTGGTATGCCAACTGCAAGGCGGTTTGGTGCCGAACCCAACAGGCTCTCTCTCGGCAAGTCCAGAAGCAGAAGGTACATGCTGACCGACGCCGGCGCTCCGCTCCAGTCTACTGTGGGGGACAGCGAGTCTGGCTCTCCACCCGCAATCTTAAACTACCCATGTGTCAGAAATTAGCAGCTCACTACATCGGGCCGTTCCGGATCGTCCGGAAAGTCGGCCCGAATTCGTATAGTCTCCAGTTGCCCAGAGTGTACCAAATTTGCCCCACTTTTCATGTCTCCCTCCTGAAACCAGTGCATTACAGCCCGGTGCACCCACCAGGCGATGTTGCAGTCCCCCCTCCTCAGCCTTTGCCGGATGACTCGGGGGTGTACCAGGTACGGGCCCTCCTGGATTCCCAGCGCCGGGCCTGGGTCTGCAGTACCTCGTGGACTGAGCCGGGTTCGGGCCAGAAGAACGCTCCTGGGTGCCAGTGAGGGACACCCTGGATCCAGACCTAGTGGCCTGTTCCACCTCTCTCACCTGGCTCCGCGGCCCCCAGAAGGTGGCCGTTGGGGGGGGGGGGGGGGTGCTCTGTCATGGCCACCGGTGCGGGACCGCACCTCAGGGGCCGATCACAGCTAATTAGAGCGCGCGTCTTAAACAGAGTGACTACAGGATGTAGTCGCAAAGTGTTGTTGCCATGCGAATGAGTTGTACCAAGCGTTTACTTGTCTTTCCCTTTTGTTGCCTGCCCTGCCTGCTTGCCTGCCCTCTCCTGCTTACCTCGCCTGTCTTCCCTGACCTGTGTAAATGAGCATAAGATATTTAAGTGATCAGATTCCAGTTTTAAGCCACACACGTAAATGGCATTATCTGCTTCACCATACAAGCCACTATTAATAATGTAAAAATTTGAAATTTAAGTTGCATGATTAAATGTTCTTTCATTCTTTAGAGCCTTTGAATACAGGTGACAGGTATGAAACTGATAATTCAATCCAATTACATAAGGTAGTTTCTTAAGTAAGTACTGAAAGTTGTGAACTGTAAAATGTAAGTATAGCCTACATTTACTTTTAAACTGGAACTAAAGATAGCAGACTGAAAAATGTCCTTTGAGTGCAGATGCTTGTGTACGGACATGTGTCTGCAGACAGAAGAAATTTGTATGTGTCTAACCATGACAAAGCATCTGTCTAATTTTCCATTGCTATCAAGAATGGAAATAAATAATGAAAACATCCAATTAAACACACACCTGGCAAAATCCCTGAAACATAATTGAAAGACAGACAAACTTAGCTGTTTGACTAGTCATGGGGGATATGAAAGCAGGAGTTTATGTAATTTTTCTTTTTAAAAGCAAACTTTGCGATTGACTAACAATAAGTATTGGAAAAACACTTCAACTATCAAAAACAAAAGTATTCTGTTTAAATCTTATATTCAAAGTACTGGCAAACAGACAAGAAGTGAACACTTTGAGCAAATGAGCAGATTTACAAAACTAAAGACTAAATAACTATAACAGAGTAGGAAGAGTAACCATGATCCTGAGGGTCAACGTATCATTAACTTTTCAGCAGGGGAGGAAGTCATAATCAGTGCCCTGCCATGTGCACAGAGACAATAACAACATTCCAGGTACCCAGAGAGACCAACAATCGTCTCTATGGTGATGATCAGATGGATCACTCTTCCACGGCCCATCTCTGCTAATAGCATGTACACATCCCCGCTGCCTGATGGACAAGTGAAGATAAGCAAGTAACACCGAGGGGGCAAGGTTTCTATAGGTCCTCCTGCCTAGAGCCATACTCCATTTCATTAGACAACCTGGTTAATCCTGACTGTTTCTGAGGCACGTTTAACTACCACACACATAACAATGCTAAAACTCTTAATCATTAGTTTCTCCTGTCCTCCCTTGCATGTGTGTGAGTGTGTTCATATGTACATACACTCAACAGCCATTTTATTAAATCTGCTCATTAATGTCAACAGCTTGCTCCTGCAAACAGAATCATGTGACCGCAACTTAATACGGAGGGCACACAAACAGGGTCAAGAGTCACAATTTTCACATTTACATTTAAGGCATTTAGCAGACGCTCTTATCCAGAGCGACATACAACAGTTCTCGGTAGTCCACGTCTAATCTTCAATCTGTAAAGCTAGACTTAAAATAAGAAGTCATCCAACTAAATTACTGCCAGCTTGGTTACACACCTAAAAAAAACTGTTAAAGAAAAAAAGAACATTAGTGCAGAGACAAGAAGAGTATGTGTTAATGGGTTAGTAGGTTTATTTATTTATTTTTAATAATATAAACATAAGTGTGAGGGCTGGTTAGCCCCCACACTTATGTTGATATTCAAGAAAAAAAAAATTTCAATTCAACAATGCATGATTTCTGGTGCCAGTGCAGTACTTTCAGCAACTTAGAAACAGTCTGTCACACACTACAGTTTCAGGAGTTAACATAAAATCATACAATAAACAAAAAAATCGAGTGTGAGAGTGTGTGAGAGAGAAATGGCCAGACTCATTAACCCCAACAGGAAGAGTAAAAATGTCATGGCCTAAACTCCATAAGAAAAGTTTCTATCACAAAATTATACCAAGACATAAACATATTTATGTTAAAAGCATACACAAATTCAAGAGTTCCATAACTATAGATTATATAAATAGTAAATAGGTCTAATTCTGCCGTGGTTAGCATGATCACCTCACACTTCTGGGATCAGGTTTGCCTGTATCTCCCCATGTCATTGTGGGATTTCTTATTGGTTCTCCGCTTTCCTCCCACAGTCCAATAACAAGGTGAGTTGGAGTTGCCAAATTGCCCGTAGGTGTGAATGTGTGTGTGAATGGTGTGTGTATCCTGCAATGGGTTGGCGTCACATCCTGGGTTATTCCTTGCCTGGCACCCCTTGCTTCCAAGATGCAGACCCCTGCAATACTGCATAGGACAAGCAGGTATGGGAAATGGTAGTTACATGTAAGCAGAGGTGGATCGTTCAGGTCCAGAAAGTAAAAATCCAGACCAAGATTCTGTTTCAACCAACCAGTTGAGCACTCTGTGTCCATGACTCTATACTCAACTGGTTGGTTGAAACAAAAGTCTTGGTTTTTATTTTGTGGACCTGAACTATCCACCTCTCCATGTAAGCCAGTTAATGTGTTCAAAGATCTGTCACTCAAGAACAAGTCAACTCCAAGTCACGGCACCCAAAACAGAGCACTGTACCACTGAGAAGATCCTTAAAAGTCAAAAACATTCAAGAAAGCCACACAAAGCGATTAACTCCATTAAATACATTTAAATGTGTGTCATTTCTGGTTGATAGCTGGCCAGTGCCAGTTAGAGAGTGTGCTACCCATCCAAAATAAACGTTATGCAGACAGTCCCCGCCTCCTGTGGTGTGCATACATCCATTATTGATAGCCGTTGACTCTAAAATAAAACAAATAATAAAAACAGGGCCAGTTGGAGAGCAGGTGCTGTTGAATTCCCACGGCCTTTAGGGCATCCATGAGGCACCCTCCAAGGCCCCAAGGGTATCCAGGTAACAGGTGAAATACTTTCCTCTCAAAGGCAGACCCTTGCATAATCACATGACAGCCCAAGGGCAGTCTGGATACAAGCAGCTTAAGAGACAGTATGAGATTTTACTAATACATGATGAAAAACAATAATACACAACAGCAACCCCCATTTGATACTGATCATGTACTTTACACCTGAAGTTTGTCTTTATGAGTCCTAAGACTAGGCTTCAAAGATACTCTGGCACAGTTGGAGACAGTGTTTGGCCAGCTAATAAATGGAAACAGGATTTCGGAACCAGAAAAGTCTCTTTGGACAACAGGTCTGCAGGCCTGTGTACTGGAGATTGATGCACTCAAAGCTCTCTCTCTGTTACTTATTCATGGCTTCAGGTGTCTTTGGCCTCCTGATTGTTCCATTGGTCAATCCATTCATCCATCCAACCGCTTTTCCAGTACAGGTTTACAGGTAGACCTGAAGTCTATCTCAAGCAGCACAGAGCATATTGGACAGCATGTCAGTCCAGTTCATTATTGCAGGGCACAGACTCACTCACAAGAGCCAAATCAGAGAGGTTAACCTGTTTACCTGCAGGTCTCTGGCTGCAGCAGAACCATGGAGGTGAGAGGTAATATTAAACAATATTAAACAACAAGGTAATACAGTAATACCTCACCTTACGTCATCAGTAACTGGTCTCAAAAGGCACAACTTGTCAATAAAGTTCCTCCACACCAAACTCGCTCATGTCTTCATAGACCTTGCTTTGTGCACTGGTGCGCAGTCATGTTGGAACAGGAAGTGGCTATCCCCAAACTGTTCCCACAAAGTTGGGAGCATGAAAATTTTCCAAAATGGCTTCGTATGCTGAGGCATTAAGAGTTCCTTTCACTAGGGCCAAGCCCAACCCCTGAAAAACACCACACATCATAAATCTCCCTCCACCAAACATTACACTTGGCACAATGCAGTCAGGCAAGTATCGTTTTCCTGCAGACTCGTCCATCAGATTGCCAGACAGTGAAGCATGATTTGTCATTCCAGAGAACATGTCCCCACTGCTCTTAGAGTCCAGTGGCGATGTGCTTTATACCACTGCATCCGACACTTTGCATTGCACTTGGTGATATAAGGCTTGGATGCAGCTGCTTGGCCATAGAAACCCATTCCATGAAGCTCTCTACACACTGTTCTTGAGCTAATCTGAAGGATATACGAAGTTTGGTGGTCTATAGCTATGGACTCCATGGCTGAGTTGCTGTTGTTCCCAATTGCTTCCACTTTGTTATAATACCACTAACAGTTCACCGTGGAATATTTAGTAGCGAGGAAATTTCACAAATGGACTTATTGCACAGGTGGCACCACGAAGGACAACAGGTGGCATGCTATTTAATAGCATTATAAAAACCCATAAAAGATACATGCATTTCCATTACATAAATAAATACAATACCCATACATAAAATGAATTTTAAACAAATAGCATATGCCAGGATTGCCTATAGTTCTTTCACATAATTTGGGAACATATTTAGTATTTCATGTTCATAGTGAGTGATTTCTATGAGTGATTTCTGCAAATGTCAGCAAATCTAATTTAATGCTTTTTATTGCCTTTTTTGTGCCCTACATGACACATGTCTGAAACCACAGATACTAAACACACACAAATTATAAATTATTAATAAATTATAAAATACCCATGTTCCAAATTCTGAATTCCAACCATTCAATTTGGCAAAGAAGCAATAATGATAATCTTGGGTATTTGACAAAATCTACATCATTTAAGTAAACTGTATAACTTTAACTGAATTAGAAATGGCTCACAAGACAGCTTAAAATGTAAAAAATTGCAGGTATTTCAACTGATTTAACAAAGTACCCATTAACTAGATTTTGAATACTAGACACACTGAAAAATCAGGCCGTCACTGGGAAAAAAAAAGCGATCAAATTTCCATTTGTACTGCCATGTGACCTTCAACTACAACACCAAATTCTATCAGTCTGAACAGCGAAGGAAAAACTCTGAACTTAAAAGGCTAGAACTTAAGGGGGCAGTTCTCCCCAAAACTGAAGAAAGATATGTTTTGAGGGGCTTTAGTGCATCATAAGCATAATTATTCCTATACTACATATGCTGTTAGGACCTAGGAGTCCGCAGGCTCACAGCAGTTAGCCAAACTACTGTCTGGCATGAAAGATACATTTAGTTCATTTTAAAGTTTGCCTGAACTAATCATGGAAACAGGTAGCAATAATAACGGCGTGGAAAGTTCTCTCCACCAAGCTGTCAATGAAGGATGTATTCACCATGAGGCACTCGCGGCATCGCAGAGTAGAACGAGTAAGACTTTATGAGAACCTCATCTTCAACTGTTGTATTTTTCCTGATACATGATAGGAATTAAGATACATCTTACAAACATTGTGTCCAGATCACTATACCTTATGATAGAAGACATGCAGTATTTCTAAAGTAACCTTTTGGAAATAAAATTCTCTAAATACTTCCATAAAAACAAGCGCATGTTAAACAGACAGACATTTTCAGGTCATAAAATGTTATTTGCCTCATCCATTCATTAATAGAAAGCAGTTTATTTTTTACAGCTAACCATATAGAGGGAAGCAGGTCTCAATGTAAGAGGTCATTCTCAAACCCAGAGCAGAATGGCTCAGTGATCTATTTATGGAACAGAGCTATACATTTCTCTTCAGCCTAGGATGTAATAAGACCCTTCATCTCTCAAAAATATCTACTGCTGAAGATATACACCAAGTACCCTTGATAGATGGCCCAGGAGAAATCACAGCATTCTTTAACAATGCCCTATTAGAGGATTACAGGCAGAACTGAAAAGAAGCAAGAGTCATGAATAAAGTCTGGGTCAAACTATCACTTAATTATAATAGAAACCCAAAATGTCTGTGTCAATGGAAGTGAAACACTTTACACAAAAATTGGGATCCATCTCATCAGCATAAGAACATAAGTTCTTCTGACAGAAATGATTAAACCAGGTGTAAACCTAATTCAATGAGAAACTGTCTTTAGTGAATGGTTTGCTTGACTCAAATTTTTTCCTTTATAATTTCATTTAAGCATCTAGTACCCTAATAAGAAAAAAAAATAAAAAATTTCGAATCTGACACCCAGGAACAAAAGCTGAAACATGATCCCCGTGTAAATATGGACTTCACCTGCCAATATAACTAACCCCGACTAGCACAAAACCTGACCATGAAACTAAAGAAACCTCGTGAACAAACCTCCTAAACAAATATGGAACGTCACATGAGTTCATTCAGCCAGGGCAAACACACCTTCCCAGCAGTCAAGCCGTTTCATTATAAGAAAAACAATAAGGAAATAGCTGAGAAACATCATTCAAGAATACATATCATAATGAGCATTAAGAATTACAAATACCCAGTTCTGTTTCACAGGTAAACCAAGATATCCCTGCCTGTGGAATAATGGTTTTAATACTAACTCATAAAAGTTTATTGGTGTTCAGTTTTGCCAGGTTTAATAAAGTGAAATGGCAAAACAAAATGAACATAAACATTTCATAATCATACACAAACATATAAAAAGGTCCAGGAAGTAAAACCTAAAACTATACATCTTACAATTATACCCAACCAAGACAATAATGAATAATAATAGCAAGGGGCATAATAAAATAACAATAAAACTACACTGATACCGTGATGGACTGGTACCTTATCCAAGGTGTGCTCTGGTCTTGTGCCTTAATATTGCCTGGGTTAGGCTCCAGGCAACCCCTCCCTCCCGAACCTTGCCCCAAATAAGTGGTTGGAAAACGGACGCACTACATTGGTTGTTTTGGACAGTGAATGTCAAATTCCACCATATTCCAGTCTGTGCCTGTTGATATTTTTGGTAATACTCAATCATCAGCTTGGAGGAGAAAAAAAGGAGGAAAAAAAATCCTTTTTAAGATCTCGCACTACTTTTGCATGATCTTGCAATACTTTTGCGTTACCATTAGTGTCGTCAAATGTATCAAAAGTGCTGAAAGTATTGATTTTATCCTGTATAACACTTGATACTCATTTTTCATGGTATCGATTCTACAGCTTGCATTTTCCCAATTCCCTCTGACCCCTGAGGCCCGTAAACTACCAATGTGCACGCCTAGACCCGCGTGCAGTCTCACACATGGGGCGTGTAAGATGACTTGTTCAGAAGCGACAGAGCATTCAATACTGCACTTAACCGGAGTGGCATCTGGAAATACTTGCATACATGCATTTTTTCTATATGGTAAAACATTTATTGTTATTGTCAAAACATTTACAATTATTTTTTACCTGTGGGTTGTGTTTTGATAATACATGATCTCGTGAGGTTGTGTTAAGTGTTGATCATTCGGATACAAAGTTTTACTGTTGTACAATTGTTAGAAGTTTTGGTGCTTTGAGATACAAAATAAAGAAGACTTTAAAAAGTAATGTATATCTATTATGCCTGTGATGGGTTGGCGCCCCATCCTGGGTAGTTCCCTGCCTTGCGCGCATGACCTCCAGGATAGGTTCCAGACCCCTCGCGACCCTGAATAGGATAAGCGGTTATAGAAAATGGGTGGCTAGATGGATATCCATTATGCATTGTAATATTAATGTAAAGTAATAATTTTTAATAGTGTTTATTTATTGCTTGTGAATATCTCTGAACGTGATTACAGCATGATTTCAATGACTACTATTGTACTTAATACTATGCTTTCACTGAAATGCAATGCAAATTTTTTTTTTTAATATACTGACATGAATTCACAAAAGTTTGTAAGGTTTGCACTGCAATCACAACTGATACTGAATTTTTTCTTGGGATGCATTATACATCGTGTTGAGTATCAAAAATAGAATCAAATTTCAATACTTTTCTTGATGTCGTATATTTGAAATTTTGGTATGGTGACAACATACCATTAATAACTGCACTTTGTCGATTCAAACTATAACACTAAATGACACAGACCAGTCACGTCCAGTAAAGTGCACTTTAAGCATTAGACTATAAGGAACAATGCACACCATTTACCTTTCATATGTATTTTTATACACATTCATTAAAAATTGCAAAGAATCAATATTGCAGTATTGATCAGCCGATCCTTAAACACATGTTCAAGCTCGAATTCCAGGGAGGTTTTAAACCCCAGCTCCAACAACGCAGTATAATTAGCTTTACATTTCTTCTTTCTACTATAATATGTTTCAACAAAAGCGAGTAATAGCTCTTGGTTTTCCAGATTTCTTTATGGATGAATTTTAATTATTATTTCTATATTTGCATGTGTGATAGTAACTTCTACTTACTACCAATTCCGTAGTTTAAAGGTACCCTAACTTTTGGGCCTATTAACCAGAGGACAGTGGCCTGGACACCCTATTACCAGGAGTTCATCAGCCCAGAATACAAGCAAAGAATCTTTAATATCTTTAACATCTGTAACAGAGTACCTGCTGTACACATTATCAGGCTCTTTGGACTTTCTCATCACCGTCAGTATAGAATTATACAAAATCAACTGATAAGAAACAAGATTTGGAAATACAGAATGTGCTGGTTTGTGTTTAATATCAAAGCTCACCAAATAGTTTTTGCATAATACATTTCACGTGCTAGTTCAGATGTAAACTACTTACTAAGTAAAATTTAAGCATTCAGCTGCAGGACTATTGCCTGACAAGATTAGCACAGCTCTAAAACGTTTCTAAAAGCCACCACACCTTGTTGCATTGCTTAAAAATGTGAGTAAATCCAAATAAGTTGGGTGAAGCAATGAAAGAAAAACACAACAGCTTAAAGGATCAAATCTTAACCTTTAGAGCAAACAATGGAAGATTTAGGCAGTAGGCGGTGTGAGCGTTCTGACCTATATTTTCCACAAGCCATTAGCACGTAGTGCAACCAGCAAAGATTAACAGTGTCCCTCTCATTTGGAGATAAAACAGTGTAGGGTTTCACAATACAGCAATCTGCAGGCCACTTCTTATAAGCAGTTCAGTGAAAATGTAGCAGGGAATGATCTCTAAATTGTAATCTTGAGAAGATAACAGTTGAGGCATACTGCATTTCCATTCAGCCATAACCACATATCCAATACAAGGTGAGAGTCAGCCTGGAGCCTATCCTGGGAAAACTGAAACGTGCATACGGGGATACTGTGGACAAGGTGCCAGTGCATCACAAGGCATGTACTCACATACAATCACACAGCATGGGAAACTAATTTAACAGAGTTGAAACTATATGCTATGTGTTGGAACACGAGGAGAACATGCAAACTTCGCACACTGACGGGGCTGAGAATAGTTCCAGGAGTTTAAGTTTAAGTCATGAGGTAAGGCTGTCTCCATAGTTCAAAAGGTCACTGCCTAGTCCTAGATTCTCCAAACATTATACCAAAAAGAACTTCAAATGAAACAAAATGTCAGTCGCACCACAGGTAGAATATTTCAAATTTCAGTACTGCACACCCCTTGATGCTATTTCACTGAGGGCAGAGCCTAACCCCCCCATAGGGAAATCACTTACCCGGGGGTCCTTGTAGCTTGGCCTTCTTGACTGAAAGGAAAAATAAATAAAACATTGTTAGAAACACTGAGACAGTTTAAAAAACTGACGAAAAGAGGTCAACTCATTAAAGTAACATGCAGGTGCAACAAACAGCAATGAAGTACCTGAATCGCCACACAACACACCCAATAATTATGTCAATGTTATTAACACCCCCCCAAAATGGTAAAATAACAACAATAGGTCTAAACTCGAGAAGGCTCTGGAAATGTTTAATTTGTGAAAATTATATATTTAAAAAAAACAAAGGAACACAAAGGAGCATTTATAAAGGCTCACTCGATCTACACAGTACATCAAATAAACTCTATAACTGTCTACAATACTAAGAGTCATATTGGGGAAAAGCTTAACTTTAACAAACACACACACACACACACACACACACACACACGCGCGCGCGCACACACACACACGCGCGCGCACACACACACACACGCGCGCGCACACACACACGCACCAGCAGTAAGAATTTTGTTTGTACTTTTTTTTTCATTTTGAAGACAGGCATTTTAAAATCAGTTTCCTGCATTCCACTCAAGATCTTCCAGATGTTTTTCAATTGATATATTTACTGTTGCAGAAAATCAGCTCAGCACCTTTGTGGTTGAATGGTTGAAGAACTTCTCTTAAGACATGGATTCTGTTAAAACCTGCACCAAAATGCATATAC
>JAAGVU020000113.1:27321531-27341234 GCA_011763525.2 Mormyrus iriodes
TCATTGAAAGTAAATACCATCCAAGCCTAAATTGTATTTCTTGCAATAAATGCATTTTGGTTTGGGACCATGAAAATAATGTCTAAGTACAAATATGTAGGCTTATGCCAAATGTGTAGTAACCATGGTATGAGCGGGTTGAAAATGAAACATAAAAACATCCATATTTTGTGAACTGTCCTGGTGTCTAGCTCTCTGACTGAACTAGTTGCATTTGTTGAGGCATTAAGTTCATTCTATGATATTTGCTTAAAAGATTAGTATGTCTAATACAACAATGTATGACTGAATAAATCATTCAACCTTCCTGCAAAGTAGAAAATCTCAGTTCCTGGATACCCTGATTATATTTCCTGCATCATTTCCTTAACTCTAATAGCATTCTACTGTACTTTCAGGAAGTAGGTTATTTACAAAAGGACAAAGATGGATGCAAATAATGATAGTAATAAATGATTAGGCTTACTTGCTGAAATACACATCTAATATGTTATGTTATGCTGGAGATAAAAACAAACGTAGTTACATTGTAGCTGGAGTAGCGCATTTGGTGTTCTAAAGATAAAAACTTACATGAACATCAAGAAATTCTCGAGATGAAAAGAAAAGAGCAAAGACAAAGATGTCTACCTGATGTCAAAAAATACGGTAACATAGATTGCTAGATGCATAAATAAATTTCACATGACATCTTTATAACTATACACAATGGTCCTGACCACTACAACAGCGAATCAGAGTTGAATAATATAACCGAGATAAAGCTACAGTACAACGAAACACGAAATACTAAAGATAAAAAGCAACGATACATCTAAAATATACTACCATAATAAAAAGTATTAATAAAAGGTTCATTAAAATATGTGCCTACATGCCCTGACACAGCCTATCAAGAATTAACTGATTTAATATCAGTAAATTAAGGTATAGTTTTATAAGGCAAAACTTCCTTCAATTATTTAATCATTGTAACAATTCAGCAATAAGAATGAAATACGAACGGACGTATAGTTCAAAGTATATCAAACGGTACTCGATATGCTGATTAAGTCGCAGGCTCAATTCTGAACAGCTAACGTAAAGTAATCGGTTGCTTTAAATATCAGCTTACCAGTGTACCAAACTAATGCTATATTTCACTTTACTACGGAAACACAAATCATCTTATAAAATCTAACTGTTTTTAACAAGACCTGTCGTCGTCGCATTTAGATCGTAGCAATGCGTTGAGTGCTTTAAAAGTGAAGCCCCTTTTAGTTGATATCACATCAAAACAGTACATAATGCAAATACCACAATATGTTTATCGGATTTTGAGGTTTATTTGGAAAATAATGAGTGGAAACCCCGGATATTTCGCGGTCATATTCGCGCTGCAGTTAATACTCAAAATTAATACTCCATCTTACTGTTACTCAGACGTGACTAGTTTCGTTAACAAAGTAACCAATTTATATTTCATAATTACACTGCTTTCGTAACAACAGGAATGTGACTAGTGCCGTTTCATAGTCACTCAATTTACAATAGTAACACGCTACTTAAAACACAAATGAATAACAGCGCAGAACTTTGTAGGGATGATAAGCGCCGTCAAGCCAGCTTTAAGATACTGTGCCGCACTTTGCAAAACCCATGTTGAGATTTACGAAACAGGGTTACATCAAACATTTTGGAAAAATTGAAATTTACCTCTCACACAGAGCAGTGACATTGCCAGAGCTTTATATATATATAAAAAAAATCCTTATTGTAGTTCACGAAGTTAAACCGGGACAAAAAGAATCCACCGGGTATGATCCATCAGTCGAAAACTGTAGCTCGAGACATTTTTTAAAGTCTTCATTTACTGTTACGAACAACATAATACGTAGAAATACATTTCGGAGCTGAGACTTGAGAATAACATCTCCAAACCTCGTAACGCCATGATGGAAAATTAAAAGGGATTTACCTACGGTACATAAGCGCCCGATGGGCGGAACAGTTATAGGCATAATTGACAGCTATGATAACCAAATATAGGATAGAATTCTCTCAAGGGGCGGGTGTTAACAACATATTGGCCTATGAGATGAAGGAGGCGTACAGAAGTAGTTAACAGGTTGCTAGAACAGGTGGTGACGCATCAAATACAACTGCCACCAGGATGTCGCTGCCCCAGCGATTTTAGTCATTTTTTCTCCATCAGCTCAACTGCAAATATTCGTTAATTATACTTAAATTATTTCGGGATGTAGTACGCCAATATGCTGTTTCGATGTACTTTATATCACAGTTTTTTTAATCACCCGTAACTTTAGTGTGCTCTCACAAATGCAAGCCAGATGTCTGCCGTATGCAGTTAAAACTTGTTCACAAACATTGATGAACTACAAAACACTGAAGTTGAAACACTGAAAACGAAATAACTGTCAAGTGTTTTTAAACTAATTCAGTTCATTCAGTTATTATTGAATAGTGTGCTGCTTTCACAGTGGATAATGCTATGTAATCCTTGAATTTGACTTGGCTTCTTGGTTATAATTCATAATGAGGGTAGATCACTTAGGTAAATATTTCACAGTCATTCAATATCACATGAAGAGTTTGAAACAGGGTGACCAGGTAACCCATGTTAGGGAGGACATTGAGCTAGGATAGGCTTTGTAAACTAGCATTTCAATTAAAAAGACCCACATTTCACTTTAGCACTGAGTTCTTGCTAATTAGTCAGTCTCCTATCATCATGAATGTGTCACTAATGTTAATGTGTAACAGCTGCATGAGTCTTTCAATCAAGGAAACAAACCAGTCAAAGCACAAGAAAAATTGAACTAATTAGCCAAGCACAAGAGCCTTTCGGTTTTTAAGCAGTTTTCAAAACCTTAAGTAGCTCAAAGTGCCCTCCTGACATGGATTTTCTGGTTACCATATATTAAGGTCACTACTTCCCACAATTAATTTATCTTGTCATAAATTACTTCTTGTCATGTTTATGAAAAAACACACAGTTGCACAGGAAGTACTATGTTTTTACCATTTATAATGCGTGTGTCATCTAAATTAGGAAGATACATGTAGGATGTCAAAGTTTCGTGATACCTTTCGTGACAAGTATATAGATAGTGACATCTAGTGGTTGAGATATGGGTATTACAGCCGTCATACACAGGATTATACTTCATTGTACACCACGTCCGTGAAATACAGCACAGTACATGTGCTTCAGGGACACGTTCGCCGCGCCGCCACAGACACTTAAGACGTTAAAGTCTAGTATTATAATAAATCCATAAGTTTATTTCTAAAGTAAAAATGCTAATATGTGTTTAGGTTTCACAGGTTTGGGATCTGATACGTTATACAGATTTTATAAACACCCCTTGTGCCTGTGGGACAGTTTTTTTGCCGATTAACTGGAACTTGTGTGTCTACAGTCTAAAACTGTCACTATCTGTCTCCGCATGTCCCCATTTGGACAGCAGAGGGTGCTGGCCATCCCGTAACCACCTAATTGTTCTCAGTCTAAAGTGATAATCATCCACACCTGCCTTTTGTTAGTCCCTCATTAGTAGTGTGTATATATGTGCCAGGACTCGCTACGTTCCCTAGCTTGGTCGTTATTGCTGTTTGGGCTTCCCAGTGGGCCCCCTTCCCTGCAGTGCTCCCTGTGTCCTGGTTTGTCCTGCTCTGGCCTTGTGTTTCCTTTCTGTTTTAGACCATGCTCCTTACTTGTATCATTTTATGGTTTCTTTAAGTTAGTTCTCATTTTCCATATTTGCCTTTAGACCCCTTGCGATCCCTTTTATTTTGTGCTTTCCCCAGTGTGTTCAGTTTAATAAACCCCTTTGTCTTGGAGCTATAAGAGGATCATCACCTTTTTCTTGCCTGCACCATGCCCAGTGTCTGTGACAGATGTTAAATCATATTTGGGGAAATTCACTTTCTGCCGTCATCAAGGTTGGTGATATTGCCCCTAATGCCCTTTTTATACCTGAAGAGAATTTGCATGCCCTTCTCTATGCCCCCGTGTAAACTTGAGTTTTGATAGCTTCCCCAATGAATTTTATGATCAATTCTGGCTTGCACTTCAGTTATTGTTGCCTGTACTCCAGAGTTTGCTGGACCAGGGCACACTACCCAAGACTTGGAATGCTGCAGCTATTTCCAAGTTTAAAGATGCAGTGAAGAGGGGGAGAGATTCATCACTCTGTGAAAGACTGCATAGTGCAACAATTTAAAAATGTTCCTCAACGTAATAGTGTAAAGAGCTTAAGAATTTCATCATCTATGGTACATAATATTAAAAGATCCAGAGAAATATCTTGTACACAAGGGACAAGGCCAAAAACCAATATTGGATATTTGGGTCCTTGAGGCACTGTTAAAAATGATTCTACAGTGGAAATCATGGCATGGGCTCAGGAACACTTCTGAAAACCATTGGCTGTGAACACAGTTTGTCACTGCATCCACAAATGCAGGATGACTCTCCCATGCAAGGAAGAAATATTTAAACATCCAAAAATGCCACCAACTTTTCTGGGCCTGAGCTCATTTAAGAGGGACTGAGGCAAAATGGACTGTCCTGTGTTCTGATAAATCAAAATTTGAAATTCTTTTTTAGAAATCATAGACCATCCAGCTTATCAGCGGACAGTTCAAAAGCCAGTATCTGTTATGGTATGGGGGTGCATTAGTGCCTATGGCTTGAGTAGCTTGCACATTTGCGAAGGCATCATTAATGCTGAATGATATATACAGGTTTTTGAACAAATCCTGCCATCCAGACAATGTCTTTTTCAGAGAAGGCCTTGTATATTTCAGCAAGACAATGCCAAAGACATTCTGCACATATTACAACAGCATGGCTCTGTAGTTGAAGAGTCCGGGGGCTAGACTGGCCTGCCTGAAGTCCAGACCTGTCATCCATTGAAAACATTTGGTGCATCATGAAACTCAAAATATGACAAAGGGGACCCCAAACTGTTGTGTGGTTGAAATCCTATATCAGTCAAGAATGGGACAATGTTACACTGTCAAATTCCCAGTCTCTTCAATTCCCAAATGTTTACAGAGTGCTACTAAAAGAGGTGATGCAACACAGTGGTAAACATTTCCCTGTCCCAAAGTTTTTGAAATGTGTTGCTGCCATCAAATCAAAAATTGAGCATATATTTCTCATAAAATTACTGTTTCGATATTTGGTAAGTTGTCTTTGTTCTATTTTCAATTAAAAATTGGTTTATATGATTTGTAATCCGTTGCATTCTGTTTTTATTTAAATTTTACAGACCATCTCAACTATTTTGGAAACCGTGTTGTACTTAATCATAACTCCTGACTTGATTGTCAGATGGGTACCATAATTAGCTGGAAATCTTTTTGCCTTGTACAGTACCTTCACACCCTCTGCCCCTATCATTCTTCTCCCATGATTGCAGAGGATTTCCTGGACCTGGTAGTCATACCTGCTGAGTACCTGGACCTGAAGCTCATTTTCAGTCAGGCCTGTGCCACTACACTTCCATGTGCATCACCCTTATGATTGCTCTATTGACTTGCTCCCAGGTACTAGTCCACCCCAGGGCCACTTGTATTCTCTGTCTGCTCCTGAGAGACAGGCCATAGAGGACTGTATGGGGAGGTGCTAGCAGCTGGTATAATTCAGCCTACTCCTTCTTCTCTGGCGGGGGCGGGCTTATTCTTTGTTACAAAGAAGGATGGTACCTTTCATCCCTGCATTGATTACAGGGGCATGATTGAAATTACCATCAAGAATTGTTAACCATTATGACGGTTAGCAACTACCTTCGACCTGTTTCAGGGGATCAATATCTTCAAGAAATTGAATTTTGGATTGACCAATGTCCAGGCTGTGTCCCAGAATATGAGAAACGATGTCCTATGGGACATGCTCAACAGATATATCTTTATGTACCTAGATGACATGCTGATTTTTTTCTGTGATGAACATGTCGACATCTTCCCCAGAGCAATCTGTTTGAGATGGGTGAATTCCATAAGCACACATTCTTCCTCTTGAGGCTTGTCCTATGTAAGGGGTCGATCCAGATAGATCCAAAGAAACTCAAGGCAGTCGCTGATTGGCTGATTTTTAATCTCATTCAAGGATACAGCACAGTGGCCATGCCTTTTATGGCACTCACATCTTCTAAGGTCTTCTTTCATTGCACCAAAGCAGCCCAGGAGGCCTTTATTGAACTCTGGATCTTGCAGTCACTGGACTCCTCCAGGCAATTTGTTGTAGAACTGCATGACTGCGAGACAGGGGTAGGGGTCACATTTCCTCACTTGATGACAAGTTAAACCCCTGTGCCTTTTTCTCTCCGAAGCGTACCCCAGCCAATTGTCTATTATCTGGTTTCCACCAACACAGAGGCAAGTGCTGGTGCTGATGCTGGTGCTGGGCTGGTTCCTGCTTGGTGTCTTTTGAGAACCTGCCCACATTTCCACTGGTTTCAAAAAAATGAGCAGAATAAAAATGTTACGTAGGTGGAAGTGAGTGTAAAGTAAAGGTTCATATGTATTCCATTTTTTAGATTTATTTTGATCTTTGTTTTTTGGATTTGGTTTTTTGGGTAGAAGAAGTGGTAAAGTCAGTGCAACATTTGTTTTGCACCCTGAGGGATGCCCTCCTAACTGAGTGTTTGTCCCAATTTTCGTGCATTTGCAGATAGTCCAGTGGGGAAATTCCTCTGTCATCCCGGCATCCAGCATACCTGGGCCTTGCTCAAACAACGGTTCTGATGCCCTTACTTGCTTCAGGATATCCAGAGTTATGTTGCTGCCTGTTCCCCCTGTGCACGAAATAAGAGTGTACTCACACTAGGCAATCCATACCTTGCCCAAGCACATTTGACCCCCAAAGTACAGTTTGTTTAATTGGTGTGATCGCTCTGTACTGTGCCTGGGCATAGAATGCTTAACCATGCCTGGGCCTGCTTGAAGAGGTGGGCCAGGGCACGGTTCAGTTGAACTTTGGCACAGAACGCATAGTGCGATTGGTAACTGTGCCCAAACATGGAAAACAGGCATGACATCAATTATGCAACTGGCACACACATACACTATATGTGAAATGGACCCAGAAGGATTGGATTGGGTAGGCTGTACAGATAGGGTGGTGACAAATATTTAACAAACATTGTAGGAAAGCGATTGCTTTGGTGTAAGGCGCAGGTGCAGAGTTTGCTGGAAATTTGGGCTGACGAGAGTATCCAGGAACAACTGGACTCCAAATAAGCCACAAAATAAGGACATTAATCATCAACTTCAATCAATAGCTCTTTTCTTCCTATTTTGTTCTTCAGCATGAAAAGTGAAATGGTGATGATGAAAGCGTACTCAGGCCCGGAAAAATGTGAGTGCACACCAGCAGGGGAGTGGGGAAGGGGGACGATCATGCTTGACCATGGTACAAGGCAACCAGGCCAAGTGTGAGGATGCCCTAAGGCTCCCTTTTAAGATCCTGCTGGGTTTCTCCAATACATTTCTGTTTCCCACCAATCCTGAGCCCATGTTGGCCTGGATTTTATTACTCTGTTATCTCCATTCAAGGGTTTTACAGTGGTTTTCATAACTATGGATCATTTTTCAAAACCTGTCCATTTTGTACCAGTAGTCAAGTACCTCTTCCAAGGAGATGGCTTAACTGCTCTATAAACTTGTTTTTTGACTTCATGGGCAGCCTGTTGATGTCGTTTCTGATAGGGGTCCCCAGTTCAAATCAGCACCACTGCAAGCCTCTTGTCATGGTTCCATCCATAGACCAAAAAGCAGATGGAACGAGCAATCCAGGATCTGGCAAGGATGCAGAGCTGCCTGGCCTCCCTCTCTCCTGGTACCTGGAGTGTTTATCTGCCATGGGCAGTTTGCCCATAATTCAGTCCCGAAATCTGCTACAAGTTTGTCTTCATATCCAGGCCTAATTGTTCCCAGCCTTGAAGGAAGAGGTTATGATCCCATCACACTTCACCAGTTCTTTGCAGACCTGGAGCCTGGCTCAGAGTTCCCTGCTGAGTTTGCGGCAACAAATGGAGAAATATGCCAACAGGCGTCGGTCCCAGGTGTCCTTCTTCCAGGTTACTCAAAGGGTGTGGCTGTCCACATGGGATCTGCATTTATGCATCCAGTCGCGAAAACTGCCACCCCACTTCATGAGGCCTTTCCTCATCGCTAAACTTATCAGCCCCACAGCAGTGCATCTGAAGTTGTTAGAAACCATGCACAAATACACTCCACGTTCCACATCTCCTTGATCAAGCCTCATGCCATCAGTTCTCTCTCCTCACCCAGCACTGACACCTCCTCCACTCCAGCTGATCGACAGAGGTGAGGCTTACAATGTTTGTCAGCTGCTGAAATTTTGGCATCGGGGTTGGGGCCTCCAGTATCTGATGGGCTGAGAGAGGAATAGCCCAGAAGAGTGGCCCTGGGTGCCTGCTTGGCACATCCTGGACCTCCCTCTCATCAACAATTTCCTTCACGACCATCCAACTGCCTGGAGACCGCCGTCAAGAGGAGGGTACTGTACCGACTAGCCTGGGGGAACCCCATCGACATCACTCCCTCCATGGCAGCCACACCTTTCAAGAAATTCCTGTCTGAGGACCCCACCCATTCAGGCGAGCTGTGTCCATCCTGCACCCAAAAATTCCTATTTGCGGCCACATCCCCTTCCCAGATGTTTCTTCTATTAATTACTTCCTCTATTTTAGCTCCTGAGGTAAGTTTCATGGACATGAGATCTCCTCAGTTTCTGAGAGCTAGAGTGTCTTTTGTCCCTTTGATTGCTTCTCTGCCTTTATTGTTTTTTCCATCCATTTTCTATAACCACATATCCCAATCCAGGATTGGGTGCCAACCCATCACAGGGGACACTCACGCACCAGTCACACACACACAGGCAATTTAGTAACTCTAATTGGCCTCAGCATGCTTTTGGACTGTGTGGGGAGAACCAGAGGACATGGAGGAAACCCCATGATAACACAGGGAGAACATGCAAACTCCACACACATGGAACCCTGGCGGAGATTCAAAGCCTAGTCCCAGAGGTGTGAGGGCTAACCACTGCACCACCATGCTGCCACCTTTATTGTTTTTTTTCTGATCCTTTTTCAGTTCCTAGGCCCTGGGTTTGCCTTGCGCTCTGATCATTGGTATTGCCATTGCCAGACCACCACCTCCCCCTGACTTGGATACTGTTTTTGCCCTTTCTGGTTTTGACCCGGATTGTTGACTATGGTTTTGGCAACCAAAATGAACCTCTGATCGCTGCATCTGAAACTCATTTGAGTCCTCGGTCCCCTGCACTGTCACATGTTATTCTTATTATAGTTGCCTTGTTATTAGTTATTTTATCGTATTTTTTTTTTCCAGTTTGTTCCTCTTTTCAAAGGAGTGTTTTTCTTGCCACCGTTGCCACAGGTTTATTCTCTGTGGACCGTAAAGTGCTTTGTGATAATGTTACATCACTTGATTGTCACATCAACCAACATGTTCCTTGGTAAAATAAATACATAAATACAAATGTATTGAATATTAGGTCTTACATTTTAAGATGTACAGTATGTTTGGACAATGGCATGAATGGTGCACTGTCAATGCACAGTTTTACAGCTGACTATTTTATTGAAGACTTATACAAGTATGCTACATCATTTTTCTGAGACTTAAACCAGCTAGAGATGAGTTAGGGGTCCATGTCTTTTACCACTAAAGGACATACCCCAGAACCCCTGATTCTCCTTTGCTTACTTATGCATTCCATTAAACCCAGGGGCACGGCTTCAGATAGGCAGGGGGTGACACCCAAATGGATCTTCTGCCCACCCAACAGATCTCCACCCCCCATCAACACACCCCCCCAGTCTACAACTGCCCACCGGGGGACCCCCCAGAGGACTTCTAATACAATTCAAATGCTGGTACCCACCAAACATACCCATCCCAGCATGGCATTCTAGTAACACCACTGATTAAACCTTTTCGATGAGCTGCTAAAGGGTCTCAAAGAGTTTTAAGTTTATGTGTTCATTGATTGTGATTGAAACATATACTGTGTTCAAAAATCTCAAATGGTAATGTAGTACTTACCACAACCTGATTTATTGTCAATAATTGAATTTCAAAATAGATGAGAGGGAAAGAATGGTTTTCAAAATGGGTGAGAGGGAAAAAAGGAGGCTATGAAGCTCTTTCTCATTAGTGGCAACATTTTGAAACAAATGATAATCATTTTTGGAATTGTATTGAAACCTCATGCTATTTACCTCAGTTCAATAAATCTATTTATTTATTACCTTTTTTTCAACGAATACATTCTGTTTTCTTGTGATGTTACAGTATAATCTTCATGAATTCTCAAGGTTGTTGGTATATTAGATGGTTTTAAAAGAGATTATTTTGCATTAACTTGTAACAAACCATATAATGCTCTGTAACATAAATTGTGTGTTTAATTGATTTATTTACTTATATTATGCAATTTTGTTTAAATTACCATTGTCAATGGTTTGCTGTTACTGCAACCCAAATAGTCCACATTCAAGAAAAAGCTTATAACGATTTCATTCAGGAAATTTAAACTGATGTAAAATATCCATTTAATTTCCTTAGTTCTCACCTGAAAAAGCAATAACTTATCTGGGTCCACAACAGTACATCTTGGGTAATCGTAGTTATTCAGAGTAATTCCATATAATTTCCTGGTGCTGTATATCATGTCCATTGAAGATGATCTGGCAGCTGTTAAAATCGAACAATTTTGGGGGAAAAGGAGAGGGACACTGACTCTGAAAGAGTTTACAGTGACTCAAGCAAAGCAAAAGGTTTACTAGACAGATTATTGGGATTTGGGTAATAATCATTAATGGTACCAGCACATTGCAGAGGAGAAACCATATGTGGAAGAAGTTCTATTCAATAAGGTATAGATGCCATGATGGCTCCCTGTCACGCCCTGCCCACTACACTTGTTTGACCCTCTCCAGTGTCCCTAAACAAGCCACGCCTGGTGCTTGTTAGCCTTACCTGTCGTTCTTGCCCTCATGGTAATCACTCACAGATGCCCTGTGTTTGCTTCACTTTTTACCTATGTATTCTTGCCTTCTGTAGTCCTGCCATTAAAGTCCCCTGTGAGGAGGTTTCCCCCCCACAAGACAGCCTGCATCTGGGTCATGCTTCCTTATAGTGCTGTGACAGAATGACTTGAACTTGGCAAATGACCTCTCAGTTGTTCCCACAATCTGTGGTGGATCCCATGAGCGAGTTCCCCAGCCCTGCCTTCTAAATGTCACAGCTCTGGTGCCCAACTACTATGGAGAGGATCCTCTTGTCTCTGTCAGACCAGGGAGAGCTGGAGGAGTCTTGCATCTGGTGAGGTAATCCGCTCCAATCTGTGCCTGATTGGCAAACTGGCTGCTTCCTTGCTGCCTGATGTCACTCCTACCCCATGTGCCTCTGCAAAGGAGTTTTACTCTCCAGGGACTTTTGGGGGGGAGGGCTTAATGAAGGCCCTGTCGTGCAGGCTTGCCTTATAGCAGTCACCCTACTGGCTTGAATTGACCAAGCACAAGCAGCTGTTTCTGACCTCCCACCTGCATGAGGCGCAGTAGATGGCAGATGGCATAAGAGGTGCTTCCCCTATGGAAGGGAGTGGACCCACAGCCTCTCCATTGCACCCTGTTATACTGCTTGTATAGATTTTACAGAGGGAAGATGTGCAGATCTCCTCCGCTGCCTTGAAACAAGGGAGGTGGAAGCAGAGATTGCGGACCCAGCTCACCTTTAGAGTCTGCTTTGCACAATCCTGTACTGTCAAAGTCCAAACAAGATGAGACCCCTGTTGTCTGGTTAGAATCTGCCTTGGTATCTGCTGTTCTTCCAGAGCTTGCCCTCACTGCTCCCACCTCTGGCCCAGAGTCCTGCTGGTGTCTGCTCCAGGAGAGGATACAGTTGCGTCTGTCCCAGTAACTGCAGCTGTGCCCATCCCAGAGGTACTCGCTACTACTCTGACCCTGAAATGACAGCTGCTGCCCCTGGTCCAGGAGAAACCCATGCCATAGTTGCCAAGCCTCTGCTGCCACCACATCTGACCCAGAAGAGGTCAATACATTTGTGCTCCAGGCTCCCGCCCTAGAGAGGGTTGCTTCATCTGCACTCTGTCCTGGCTGAGTCCCACTCGCTGCCAGGTATCCCTGCCTAGACGTCTTCATCAATCTGCCTCATCTGTGGCCGCCCGGTAAGTCTCAGCCTCACCAATGGCCACATTGTCAGCCCCAGCTTTGCCCCTGGCCACCTCACCTGTGACTGACACCCAGACAGCATCTGCCTTCTCCAACTCCAGGACGGTGCCCCTGCTCTGTGGTCCCTGTTGCCTTCCCCAAAGAGTCCCTGAGAGGGGGCCGTCAGGGGAGGGATAGAAGTGGCACCTGTGAAAAGGTGCCTGCTTCATCTGCTGGTGTCCTGCTGATGTCTGCTGCACCTCCAGCCAACCTCTAACTTCCCTGTCACCCTCCTGGTCTTGTTCTACCCTTTGCTAAGCAACCTTTGGCCCTGCACATTCCCTGATGACTTCTGGAACCCCCCAATTCCGACATGACCCCAGAACTCTCAAACCCCACTCGCCACACCTGCACTGCACTTCAACAGGGCCAGCACTCCAGGAGGGTTCCGCCTCACCAAGACCCTGCAGGGCCTGCTCAATAACAGTGTCGCCAAGCTCCCCTAGGCTCCAAGGAAACTCATGCTTTTTTCCAACTCCATCTGTGTTTAATGTGCTTTTCCATTACTTTGCCCTGTTTTTGCTTGTCCTTCTTGGTTCCCTGTCCATTCTATATTGTCACTTCCTGTACCTTTTCTTTACTTTCTATGAATGCTCTTACTAGGTAAGTCCTTGTCTGACATCTGTTCTCCTTGGGGTCACACTGTGGTCCTGTACTCCCAAGTCTATCCGGTTGTCCTCCTTGTTCTGGTCTGTTTCTGTGCTGTTGATGTCTGGAATTTGTCTCATATCAGTGTTCTGTCTGTATTATTGTCTTGTTACCTTGTCCTGTCATGGATCCTGTCTTGTCTATGTTCTGCTTAACCCCAGTGTACTGTATACCCCAGTCTATTCCTCTATAGTCTCTTGGCCTGGTGCCCTGTCCTAGTCCTTTTTGTGCTCTTACCTTTTCCTTTGAATGCCTTGGTGGTGTCTGGTGTAGGGTTTAGTGCTCTGCAATTTATCTAGAGTTCCCTGGTGTTGGACATCCAAGTCCCATCTAACACAACTTCCCATAAAGTGTGCCAGTTTCACTATTCATATTGTCTGGCCCTGTCTCTCTTCCCAGTCCTGTTTGTTTCCCCAGGTCTCTGGTTCCATGAGTCAACCACTCAGTCTTGGTCTCCCAGTCATGTCCTGCATCATGTCCTTATGTTTCTGCCTTCTCATTTTGATCATCTGGGTCCTATCCCCAGCCTGTCCATGCCCAGAGGACATGCTTGTGGGGGGAGGGTGTACTGTCATGCCCTGCCCACTCCACCTGTTTGATCCTCTTGGGCGTGATCCTAAGCAAGTTAAGTCTTACCTATCATTCCTGCCCCTGTGTTAATCACTCGGATTCTTTGTTGGCTCCACTTGTTACCTATGTATTTAAGTACTCCCTCATCCTGTGCTCCAGTCACTGTTTGTTCTCACCTGTTACCTGTTCCGCCTGTTCCTGCCATTCCCCTGTGATGGGTTTCCTACGAGACAGTTTGCATCTGGGTCATGCTTCCTAATAATAGTGGCATGACACTGCCCTGTCAGCCACAGTCATCTAAGTAATACCTATACTTTCCTTACCCTTTCTCTTTAACTTCTTTATTGATTCTTTTAGTTGTTCAATTTACAGTATGTAGGGAAATATGCCATTTGTTTGTTAGTCTTTACTTTATTAACACATTCTGATTACATGGGTGTCTGACATTTAGATTCCCTTTTAATGCCAATATCTGTTCCACCTAGAACAGTATCCTAGCTGCTCCATGTCTGACAAGACCCTCCGGAGAGACATCAAGTCAGCACAAATTACCAACGCCCAGCTACCTTCACTAGAGGACATATACAGAACCCAATGTCTTTGGGCCATGAAAATCAGGAACCCACGTCACGCAGGCCAGCGCCTCTTCACTCTGCTGCCCTCTGGAAGCGTTGCAGATCTATTAAGATGTGAACTTCAAGACTACTGAAAAGCTATCTGAGCACTGTCAAAGAACTGGACCCAGTTAAATAACTGTTCATTGCATCTAAGTATTAAGTGACACCCCCCCCCATCTCATGTATTTCACTGTCACCCATGGCATCAATGGTATAAAAAGTACAATTTCCCTGAGACTCATTGCAATTATCGTAAATGGAACTACTCCAGTACTATTTCCACACTGTATACACACCTTGTATACACATATACACACAAACACTCAAAGTTTTACTGGTCTGTATTGCTCATGTTTGTTCTTTATGTGTGTGTAGCTTAATATGCATAGCTGTGCTAGTGTTGTGTTGAATCTGTTTGTCTCATCAGGTGCACCAAATTTCGTTGTACATTCATGCTATGACAATAAGGTATTCTATTCTAAGTTATGATCTTATTCTTCTTGAGTTACCTTATTTTCTGTGCTGTTGGGGGAAGTCTTGTTCCACGTAAAATGGAGCAAGGCTACTTCAGAAAACAGGAAATTGGACTGATCCACAAAGCTATCATGACATGAGGGTGGGAGTTTTAATAGAATAGAAAATGTTTTAATACTTCCTCAGTTCCTTGTACCATGCCTGCTTGGTCCCTTACAAATGCATTTCTGTTGCTGCAATAATATATGTAATACTATAAATCCATTTTATATTCATAAACCTCAAGCATAACCTGATCAAAAAGTCCTAAATAACAATCATAAGGCAGGAGGTAACGCTACCTGACTTGTAATTGATCCATTCCATTTCGTCCGATTCAGAACGGAATATTCTTCAAGATAACACCAAAAGTGTCCATTGTATGTCAAACAAATTGATGCCCAAAGTAATTTATATATGTGTTGTTGAATTTGATTACTTTTAAGCAAAACCTTTTTCTTTATTAAAGGGCAATTTAAACTTTTACAGTTTAACAATTTCTAATAAAATTGTCTATTTTTCACCCTGTGCATAATTTTCTTTGGTGCTAACTTTATTATGACTGAATTGCAAAGTTTAAGGTTTTACTTAATTTGACTTTTGAGGAGGGCACATGTCACATGTTGACACGTTAGTTTTCATAAATTACCTTTAGCTGGAATCTATGATTATGCTTGAATAACCAAATCAGCCTTGTCCCATACAGTTCACGGATAAAGCAGGAACAGCAATAAAAAACTAATCACAATAATTACCAGCAATAACACTACGAAAATGACCATTAAAAATGGTCCATAAATCAGGCGATGTCCCTGATTGTTGGACTTGACCACCTTGGCCACTTTGAATCATTCATTTAATTTTAACTGGCTTAAACATTGCCTAAAATACCCAAAATCTATTTCGAAATTTGTACCCCATTAGGTATTTCCACAATTTAGTCATCTTAACATTCTTATTTTGCAATACAACATTTACAAAATCCTGGTCAAACTGTCAGTTTTCCACAAAACATCTGTCTTGGTCACTAATCTATAACTTTTCATATACTTATGGCCATTACTTCATAAATATTGTTTTCATAATAACGTCTTATTGGTGGCTTATTTATACAATTCTATTGTTTATTATGATAGTTATTTACTTATAAAGAATTCATTGATGAATTGACGAATCTGCCCATCTCACCATGGGAATTCCTTCTGCATCTGACCTGATCTTTAAGACTCTCCCCAGATTTTTCCTGGCCAAGTTGCCATGATCAGTCCGATTGAGTCATCTGCTGGTAAGATTTACTTTTCTCCAACCCTCGAAGACAATAAAAGAGCCATGCAAGGTTTATTCCAACAAGATATAACTTGTAACATACCTCGTGTCATCTCACACTTACAGTTAAGGTCAGAATTATTAGCCCCCCTAATGAAATCACACAAGACCCTTAATATTTCCATGGAAATGACCATAACAAAAACTGTTAATACTTGTATTACTGCCAAAAGAACAAAGACAAAATCTCCACAAAGTTTGATTAGAAATAAGAAGAAAAGAAATTAACCTAGACCTCTGAAATAGGATAGCAGATGCTCTTCATGAGGGTGAAGGCTACAGTGACATTTCCAAATGTTTCACAGTGTCTAGAACAGCTGTACAATACATCATTGCAAAGCACCAGGAGTCAAAATCTGGGGCAAACAAACCTGGGCATGGTAAAAAGTACAAGATTTCAAAAACTTTGGATAGAAAAATAATCAGAGATGTCAACAAGGATCCACGGGTCTCTGCCAAGGTGATTGTTGCTGAGTTGGCCTCTTCTGGAGTTGATGTGTCAAGGAAGACAATTGTGAGAGCTCTTCATTGTGGAGGACTTCGAGATCACCATCCAAGAAAAACTCCATTGCTGAAACAATGGCACATTAGTGCCCAACTGAAGTTTTCCCATGAACATTTGAAACATGGTAATGAGTTTTAGAAGTCTGTTCTTTGGTCTGATGAGACTAAACTTAAGCTGTTTTGACACAGGGATGTTGCTTTTGTGTGGAGAAGGAAGGGAGAGGCCTTCAACCCTAAAAACACAGTTCCCACTGTTAAACATGGTGGTGGGAGCATCGTGCTGTGGGGCTGTTGTGCTGGTTCAGGCACTGGGAACCTCGTTCGTGTTCATGGGGTCATGAAAAAAGAGCAGTATGTTGACATTTTGAAGAATAATTTAAAGACATCTGTTGAAAGTCCCGCTGTAGGTTGCTGCTGGGTCTTTCAACAAGATAATGACCCAAAGCATACCTCCAAGTTGGTCACAAACGTTTTGAAGGACATCAAAATCAGGGTCCTGGAGTGGCCCTCACAGAGCCCAGATCTCAATCCCATTGAGAATCTGTGGTGGGTGCTCAGGGTCAATGTTCATGCTCGAAAACCACACAATCTGGATGAGCTGGAACAATTTGCCATGAAAGAGTGGGTTTGTATACCTCAAGAGACATGTACCAGCCTAGTTAAGAACTACAGGGAGAGGCTGTTGTCAGCTGTAAGACAGAGAGACCACACTATTTACTGTTAAATGTCGGGAGGGCGTGTGCATGTGTGTGTGAATGGTGTGTGAGTGTGCCCAGCGATGGGTTGGCACCCCATCCTGGGTTGTTCCCTGCCTTGCGCCCGCAGCCTCCGGGATAGGCTCCGGCCCCCCGCGACCCGAAATGGAATAAGCGGTTCTGGAAAATGGATGGATGGATGTCGGGAGGGCTAATAATTTTGGCCTTGTCAGTTTTCAGTTTTCCTGTTAAAATTCAGCATATCGATAGAATATCTTAATCAAACTTTGTGGAGATTTCGTCTTTGTTCTTTTGGAAGCAATACAAGTATTAACAGATCTTGTTATGGTCATTTCCATGGAAATATTAAGGGTTTTGTGTGATTTCATTAGGGGGGCCTATAATTCTGATCTTAACTGTAATTTCCTATTTGAGAGGTAAATTGGTGTGCAGGACCAATTTGTACTTTGTTACCTCAAAAAATATCTTCTTATAAATATGATTAAAAAGGTATCATTCGATTTATATCGCAGAATTTACACAGCATGTAGTTTCTTGAAGAAATTGAAAAAGACAATTGCACAAATTGTATATTCTACATAGAGTGTGCTCAAATTGTCTTGCACCCCTTCTTGTAATGCAAAAATTAATTATGGGCTATTCCTGTTACTATGGCAAAATGTGCTCTTTGTCTTCTTGAATTGCTGCAAGGAAGATAAACAACTTTATGTAATCAACCTAATACTTTTACTAACCAAATCAACCAAGTTGCTAACCAGAAACTTGACTTCAAGGGACTGTTAAATGAATTCAAACAGTGCATTATTACTCTTCAATACTCCACTAACAAAAAAGCAAAATAAACTGTTATATATTATAAATGATGCAATATCTTCTTTTAAACTGCAATCTGTATTCTATTTCCCTAGTCTCTTTTATGCTTTCCTGTGTTTTGCGTATATCATTATCTTGTATTCTGTATTAATAAAGAATACAAAAAATACATGTGCTCTGTAGCCATAATCCAAGTGAATTGCAGAATGTTGAACAGGTGTTACATCACACATACTTTTCTCCAGTGACACTACTGTTAACCCTTTGTCCTATGTCAGATTTCAAGAAAAATAAGTAAATGTGTCATTTAAATTGCTAAACCAGAGATGGACAGTGTTTCAATTAAATGTATTAAAATATGTACTTCATTACTTTTAAATAATTTGTAATTTGTATTTTGCTGGATGGAAAAAAATATCTAATGTAATTTGAAACAAAATACTTTGAGAGATTGTGTTTTATGTATTTAAAACATTTAAAATATCTAATTAAATATTTAATTTTATTTATTTATTTTCATTTCATTATATTCATTCATCCACATGCTTACAGACTTTTAGACATAGCCTATCATCATCTTTGGCTAGATGCAAGTAAATCACATGACACGTCCTATTGGGCCCAGTTTGCTCGTTGTGAACTTCTTTTTCCCATGACCAGTAGTCCAAGAAAAGAAGCTGCTTTGGTAGACTGTGCAAATTGCCATAAGGTAAAGTATGTAGTAAAATATACTATCACATATTGCTCACTGAATGTCATTATCAGACAGAAAAATAGAGCAATTAGCATACAGCAGTGCTGTACTCTAGCACTTACTTGCTAGCCTGCTAGTGGGATTCTAATGCTCAGGCAGTGGCATCTTGTGGTTTGTCATATATACGGCAGATTTCATTAACGATAAATCAGGTTAGCTACTTTTGTTCCTAAGGACAAAATTCATTTCTGTCAAATAAATGTGGGTGTTCTCATAGCCACCGAGCTTGTGTAAAAAACTGAATGGTGAAGTTGACGTTACATATTATAGTATAAAGTATAGTATAAAGTATAAAAAACTGTTTATTCTTTGAGATTGCTTATGTTCCGCAGCCTACTGTAAAACAAAGAGGGAAATCCACGCATTATGAAAATTAATTTCAGAAAGCATTGGTGTGCCTTCTTGCGCGTGCACATGCACACACCAGCACTCCAGTCAGCCACCACAACTAATTCCGTGGGAAACACTTGGTATAAATTTAGGGTGTAACGGTTCTGAAACCGACACCGAAACCGAAACCGCGATAAAAACATTCATGATCTCGTGTCGCGGTTCGGTCTTGTGGTTCAGTCTTGGTATTACCCCCTAACCCGCTGCTGCAGGTGCAGCCCGTTTAGTTCTCATTACGTTACTAATGTTACAAATGGCATTCTTCATTTCACAATTAATATTATAACACATGTCAATCACAATTTTTTTATTCTATTTAAAGTTAGGGCATGTGTAAATATTACACATTACTAGTGCTGTAATCATATACATATTAGTTGTGTACTTTTAGTATTATACATGTATGTTTGTATTTTCAAGTTACACACGTGGACAAAATTGTTGGTACCCTTCAGTCAATGAAAGAAAAACTCACAATAGTCACAGAAATAACTTTAATCTGACAAAAGTAATAATAAATAAAAATTCTATGAAATTTAACCAATGAAAGTCAGAC
>JAAGVU020000113.1:27346302-27376303 GCA_011763525.2 Mormyrus iriodes
TTATTTCTGTGACCATTGTGAGTTTTTCTTTCATTGACTGAAGGGTACCAACAATTTTGTCCACGTGTGTACATATTACTTGTATTTTCTTTAAATACATTGTCTCACACCAATATTTTGTATTTTATTTTGTTATATTTGATGTGCAAGCATTTGTAATTTATAATAAGATACTTTTTGATGTATTTGTGCCCATTTCTGAGCTAAACAAACCCAAAACCTTCCATACTATAAGTAGTAGCCAAGCAAAAGTATTGTTTGTGATATTCTGTAAAACAAAGAGAAACTAAGAAGATAAACTACTTATATGTTTGGGGCTATATTTATATATATTACATATATATATTCAACATGACAATAAACAATGTCCAGCAGATACTCATTAAAGGGTTATTTAAATTTAAAAATTACTTTAACACTAATCTTTCATCCATCTTGAAATTATCATGTGATTTACAGTGTATGAACTTCTTAATTCTTTGACTAAAAAAATGATGTCAGCTAAAGTATTCAGAGATTCTTCTTATATGACTTTTCAAGAGCAATCTATGAATGTATCTTGATAACAAAGAAACCCATTTTGGAAATAACCAGTTATAGTTTCAAATTATTTATATACACCAAAAACAATTTATTCTATATTATCTGAAGTATGTGTGCTAAGCTGTTTTTCTAACTGCTATTTTCCTTGCTTGTACACTGCTTTGGGTAAAAACGTATGCTAAATACAGTAAAATATATACAGTAAGAGAAGTACACAGAAGTCAGAAGCTCACTTTGCAAATGAGACAGTTTTACTGCAAGACTGGTATTCTTGGCTGGTTCACTTGGCAGTAGCAGCAATGACCCACACATAATAAAAAAAAAACAATAATAGTTAAACATCTTAGAAGACTGTATTGGCACACCAGTTAATGTTCATGAAATCTTTTATCTTACTCATTTACTGGATGCATCGGATAATATGCAAGATTTGCAGTGCTTATGATAGCTAACCAACAAAAAAACCAATAAAAAAAAGCTCCACAATTACACATTCACACCCATCCTTCTTGCATCTACATATCATGGTTGTGAGGGAGCATTGGACACAAGGTTAGGATGCACCAATAATGGGATGCCAGTCTATTGCAGGGCATACACACACTAAATTTGGGGCGGGCAATCTTATCTGCAAAGGGCTGGTGTGTATGTATGTTTTCACTACAACTGCCTAATTAAATTACTAATTAGAGGACTGATTGGCTAAAAAGTCCTCACACTGGGGTTTGAACAGCTGACCTAAAGGTTATCCCAAAAACCTACGTACATACTGGCCCTTTGCGGATAAGATTGCCCACCCCTGCACTAAATGAATGAACTTTGGACAACAGGAAAAAACTGCGCAATGTGAGAACATGTAAACTGCACACATACAGAGCGGAAGAGGAACTCCCAACCCTGGGGACAATAGCGCTACCAATTAAGCCGCCCTGCTACCACAATTACACACAACTCCACACCCTGCAACTACAGTTGTCAGTTTCGCCTCTGCTAAAGGGAAGAGGACACAAAGCACGTGTACTAGGCGTGTCAGAGACTTTTACGTCAGCACAAAGGCATCCCAGCTGTAGCCAATACATTTATAAGTATGCAAATATATTAAAATGAACACTTTTTGGGCGACGTGATTGGGTAGTGTTAGAAGTATTAACCAATTGTTCAACGAGGTTTGATGTAAAGCCCTCCTACCTTTTCAGCGTACACCCGGAAGGGTTGCTTTTTAAAGGGTTAGTGTCGAGTTTTGGGGGTGGTGGCGCTGAGGAAACGGTTGAATGCGGGCTTAGAGCTGTATAAGGACGTAGCAGAAGAGAAGAGCAGCTCGGAAAGGTCTCGACGAAAGGGACGAGTCACAGTACGAGGAAATAGCCGTAAGTCTGAATAGCTCGTTTCTTTTCATAAGTAGCTCACAGTGGTTTCACGACTAGTTTCCTTAATTACAGTTTACAGCTGATTCAGTTTGAAAAATGGGTGAATCGTTCGCAGGTTGAAGAAAAGACAACACATCGAGAGGTGTTTCTTCAGTGACTGGGGAATATTATCTTAACCCTGTAGTTGCCTCACTCTTTATCATAGATATTTAGGTAAGTACAATCCTTAAACGCTGGCATGTAAAACATTGCACCCTGTTTTTCATGATTTGGTAATTATTTGTCGTTATTATATAGGCAACGATACTATCCAGCCTGCATATTTCTTTCTTAATGGCATATACTTTATTGTCCTGTCGTCAGATGTTCCGGTCTGTTGCTATGTTTGACGCGAAGGCACTGATCAAGAAAAATATGACTCCTTAAGTTTCAATAAACTGGCGATAAATCTAATTATATTCGAGCCCTGGGTCCTGTGGTAGTATAACCTAAAAGTGACGGCGAAATAGTGCAGGATGTGTTATCTTCATCACACAGTTGTTCAGACAGGAATGACAGACTGCATGTCATTATCGGTGGCTGGCTGGCGTGTAAGCCCTTTGCAGGGGGGCGTTTCTGTGCTTTTATTGTCCAGAATTCCCATTGCTTTCTGTCTTTATTTCACAGAATCGCATTGTTGCATTATTGCCTCTCGCATCGTTTTATTGGCACCCCTTTTGCGCTGATATTTTGTTCAAATATGTGAGGCTGCTATTGGGAGATGTAGGGCTTAATTTGGTGACATTTTATCTTCGAGCGTGTGTAATCATTTTGGTAAACACTTTTGAGACTGCACTTTTAGTTGTTATAAGTGATGTCTGTCTTACAACCCAGTACGCGTTTACCAAAATCTTGAATTTATTTGAATTCCTCAAGAAAATCATTTAACGAAGTTAATAAACCAATAAGTGAATGCATTGATATATCTATGTACAGGCTTTGATAAGATTTTTGTTTCTGTTGCTGCATGTGAATGAACTTTTATTGCAGAATACAGTTCGTGTTCATTCATGTTACAGATGTATGATTTTTCTCCTGCTCCCTGAACGTCATTGACTCCCTTGCACATTGCGGTGGATGTGTGATCAGTTACCATAAGTATTTTTGTTGTGTAGTTATACAGAAAAGGAAACGTGAAATTGAGGAATGCCATGTCATCATACCCTTAATATCACAATTTCCGTTAGTCTGCATATGGGCCAAAGGTGTAAGTTTAGTTTCAACATTAGTAGGGACCAAATCAGTCCTGAACCCCCTGCTCTTCGAAACACACTCCCACAATATTAGTATGGACATGTCCCTCTTTTCCAACCAAATCTACTCCGCTGATATGCATATTGTCTTCCAACTGAGATATTGTGAATAAGATAATTTAATCAATCTCTAATCGACATAGGCTTTCATGCTAAGAATTTAAATATGTTGAAATAATTTAAGATTTACATTTATAGTTGCTGTAAGTTACCCTGGCTTCATCCATGTAGGGATATTACATGACAATGCATGAATGTGCTGTTGTATCACACTCAAAGAGCTTGATTAAAAAAATCTGTGAAATCTTAAATTGGAATTATCAGGTGCATAGTTTACAAGTTATGAATCGCCATATCTATCCTGTAACTACCCGTTGTCAATTTTGTATTTTAAGCCAGAATGCCCTGTATTCTTTCCACGTCTGATGTTCTGACTGCATAACTGGATTTCCTTCAGTAGTCCAAATACATAGTTAAGTGAATAGTCTAAATCGCTTGTGATGTGTGATTGTGTTTTCCCCAGCATGTTCTCTGCCTGGGATATGCTGTGTGACTCTGTACAGCATAAACGGCTGGAAGTTGATTGATACATAATAAAGATTATTTGTACAGCTATGGTGGCTCTGAGGTTAGGGATCTATGTTGGGAATCGGAAGGTTGCTGGTTCAAATCCTGTGAATGCCAAGAGTGGTTCTATTCCGTTGGGCCCTTGAGCAAGGCCTTTAACCTGAAATTACTTCGTCCTGGGTATGATGTTAATCTACATCCAGCCCTGCAAGCAGGTCCTCCAACTTTCAGGGAAAATCTGGGGGTTGGTGGCAGGATTGACACTCCAGCCACCGAGGGGGAAAAAAAAAAAAAAAAAAAAAAAAAAAACTTCACACTGTTCTGTTCCATTTGTACTGGTGTGGTGCTGAGGTATCACTCGCCACACGGCTGCTCTCGGGTTCTCATCCCTGAAGTGGTTCATCATGTGGTGGGTGCGGCAATGCGCTTTATCAGCACGCTCCGTACCTACCCTCTCTCATGACCCTGACAATAAGCAGTCTATGGATGGATGGATTTTTTTTGTTCATAGATTGCTTGATGGGATTAGGTGCCTTGTGTAATCTATGAGTCTTATTATCCATTCAACTACCATTATTGCTGTTTTCCAAGCATACATCCTGATCAGGGTTACTAGGAGGCCCTTTATGGGTTGTTAGTCCATTGCAGGACCCATGCACATATGAAATCATATACTATGGGCATCTTAGAGACCCCGGTTAACCTGACTACATACCTTTTGGAGTGCACAAGAGTTCAACTTGAAGAACCTCTGCAAAAGATGGGCAGAGGTGAGACTCAATCCCCCAGCATTGGGGGGGGGGGGTGAGTTCCCATGGCCCCCTGCTGCTACTCCTCAGCGTAAAAGGAAAAGTTATTGTATAGTTGCAAATGTATTTTTTTCCCCCAGTATTGTTGACTTCAATCACAAAAGCTGTTCACATGCCATTTCTAAATGGTCTCAGATTTTTAGGTATGAATGTCATTGGTTTTATTGAAATCATAAAGCTGTTTTGAAGGAATTGGTGATTAGTGTACCACAAAATGTTGGTCAATAAGATTGTATAGGATCTCCACCCCCCCCCCCCAATGTCTGCATAACTACAGCTACTAAAGTCAGAGAAGTGTGTTTTTATATATTTAGCCTGGTATCTTGACCAGGATAAGGAATTACAAGGTTTTTTAGTGGATCAAAAGTTTGCATACAACGAACTGAATGTCTATAAAACACCGTGGAAGATTTCAGAAATTGATATAATGCCTTTTAAAAGCCTCTGATGGGCAAATTGTTTTAATTATGAGTTAAATACAGCTGCAGGAGCCCATCCAGTTAAGTACCTATCTTTCAGAGCCAGCACCTTGTTGCCCTTGATACCATGTGAAAATCCAAGTGACTCAACCAAGATCTCAGAGAAAAAAAGAAAACCATTCACCTCCTCAAGTTCAGTTCCTTCTTAGGAGTAATTTCCAAACAACTGATGATACCATGAGCATCTGAAGAAACAATTGTATGCAAATGCCTACCTCTAGGCATCACACAGACTCTGCATGATTCTGGAAGGAGGCACAGATTAATTTCCAGTAATGAATGAACTTTGCTCCCAAAGGTTCAACTGAACCCCAACAATAAAACTGGCAAAGAAGTTTGAGGCATCAGGTACCAAACTATCTACGTCTACCACTAAGGGAGTCCTTTATCACTGTGGTCTAAAAGGCTGACATGCCAGGAAGAAGCCCCTACTGCTTTGCTGATATGAAAAGCCAGACGGAATCACCAGGACAAAGACAGACCCTTTTGGAGGAGTATTCCCTGGTCATATGAACCAGAAACTGCTCTGTTTAGCTATGTCTGTGCTATATAGTGGAAGGGTGTTGAAGACTGAGAACGCCATCAACGGTATCATGTTGGTGGCAGTATCATGTGGTGGGGGTGTTTTTCTGCTGAAGGGACTGGTGCACTTAGAAAATGGATAATCCTCCTTCCTCATGCTGTTATGTAGAAATTTTGAAGCAACATCTCAAGACATCAGCCAGAGCTGAAACTTGTTCCAATTTAATCTCCCAGAAGGGCAATGATGCTAAACATACCACCAATGGTGTAACAAAATAGCATGAAGGAAATAAAGTGAAAGTATTGGAGTGGCTGTCACAAAATCCTGACCTGAATACCATTTGAAAATTTGTTGACTGAACTGAAAAAGCATGTCTGAGCAAGGAGGCCCACAACCCTAACTGACTTGCACTCTGTCAGGAATGAGGAAAATTCTAGCAACGTCTTGTGAGAAGTTTGTGGAAGGCTACCCTAACCCTTTGATTCAAGTTAAGCAATTAAAAGGCAATGCCACCAATTACTAACAAAGTGTATGTAAGATTTTGATCCACTGAAAATTTGATATGCTAAATAAAGGCTGAAATAAGGCTCTTATGTATTATTTTGGCATTAACCCTTATGGAAATAAAATAGATACCTAATAGATTGATACAGGAAATCTAACATCCAATGAAGCTGTAAATCTCATAACAATTATGGTATATCACAGGCTCACCATGACCTTGAGTTGAAAACTAGTTGGGGGATGCATGGAAATAAGGCTTGGTGTACAATCCATTGAACAGTCGTGTTGAGTTTTGCACTGAATTTTAGTCACCAGTTTATTCATATCAGGAAGATCTTGCAGCAGTAATGTCATAATTCTTCTTTGACCTCTTACAGAAAGAAATCCTCTTATAGACCACAGTTATTTGAGGTATGTTCCAGAAACATTTATGGAAGATGTCACAGACAGTTCCCTCTAGTAATATAATCATTTCCACTCAAAGGGATACTGCAGATAAGTTTATTAAACAAGTTTTAGCATGTCAAATAGCTATTACTATCCTGGAAAATTAACTTTGCATTTCGCTTGCATGTAATATTAGAAAACCAGTGCTAATTCTTTCAAAAATCTAAGAATCTGACTGCAAAGGCTGAGGTACATAGTAGAATGTACAGAAGTATTTCCGTGTCCACAGGCCTTTAAGTTTTTTTTAGCGGGAAGACTAAAAAAAAGATCCTGTCTGAGATTGTCATTAACTGCTGGTAATGAGCAGAAAATATGAATCCGTAACCATGCACACACTAAAACAAGACATGTACCGCTCCTCCAGATGCCTTAGTCTTTACCAGCTGTTTGTGTTTGTTTTGTATTACACTTAGTAACGACTTCCTGTCAGTTTTGGCCTGTTCTTAGTGTTTCTTCATCAACTTACAAACCAAAAAAAATGTAAAGAATTTTTCCCTGAAGGTAACCTTAATCTTTTGTCATCACTGAGCAGTTTCAGTGTGACTGATCTGGATCTCTGATAAATAGCTTACCACTTGTATAGAAAAGTTTGTCATGCATCTCTCTATTTTCTAATTGCCCATCTCGGACAGGAGTGTGGAGTGTGGAGGGTGGTGTTGGGGCAGTGGTGGAAAAAGTACTCAATTTTCATACTTAAGTAAAAGTAAAGACACCACACCAAGTAAACTCAGTAGTAACATCGTTTATTCAAGTAAAAGTCATCCAGTGTAGCACTACCCAAGTAAAAAGTATCTGATTTTAAAAGTACCTAAGTATTGAAAGTAAAACGTACTGCACATTCAAATGTATTGATCTTACCAAGAGCAACCTGTCCTTTTAAATTCACTCAAGACAGTTACACTACGTTACAGTGCATCACAATAAAGAAAAGTGAGTTGCAAGAGAACAAATGAATATTTTCTTTTTATTCCAGGGTTTCTGCAGGTTTCAACAAGTTAAATGTAAGACTTTTTAATATGTTTTAAGACCATTACGGATGCGTCCATACTGGCAAAACTATGAAGAAAAACCAGAGCACACTAAACCACATCTGGGCCCACTTGAGGAGGTGGGCCTGGGCATGGTTTAGTTGGAATCGGGCATGGTACACTTCTAGTGTGATTGCTGACTGTGCCCAAGCATGGAACACAGAAATGACATCAATGATATGACGCACACGCATGCGCATATGTGTACTATACATGAACTAGACCCAGAAGGAACGGATCAGGTAGGCTATACAGATTGGGTAGGGACAAAAGGGAACACTTTAGTCTACAGCAGAGGTGCTGTGGTTTCTGGAAATTTGGGCTGATGAGTATCCAGGAACACCTGGATGCAATATACAAAAACCTTTGGTAAAATTATCTTCTTATACATGCAGTTTGAGTAAATGAAAATCGCTGCATTGCATACTCAATAAATCTATAAGAGGGCCAAATGTCATTAGGCCCAAAACGGCTCCAAATAAACCACAAAATTTGCACATTAATCATGAACTGCATTGTGCAGTGCATAGGGTTGCCATCCATCCCTTATACTACAAGGATGATCCTGTATTGGAAAAACTGCTGCATCCCAAATTATGTAACTATCCTGTTTTATAAGGGATAAGTGGCATCCCTAGCAATGCGATAGGAAGAAACGTACTATGTTTTCTTTAATACAAAAAGTCACATGGTGATAACGAAGGCGTGCTTGGGCCCGAAACGTTAAGCGCAATGTGAGTGTAGACCAGCAGGGGAGTGGAGAGGGGTGACAGTCATGCTGGGGCGCGGTATAAAGCAACCGGGCCAAATGTGAGTGCATTATAAATGCACCCAGGGAATATCTTCTGACGTCATCTTACAACCAGTCCGAAGTAGTGCTAGCTGGCTCTGTAGGTCTACTAGACACACCTTCTATTGTCCTGCTTGCCAGCTAACTGGTGATCAACTGGTGGAAGGTGCCCCTTGGTGTTCTCATTCACAATTTGTCCTTTTGACCTTTGACCATTTTTCCATTTTTTTAATTCTAACAGGCCGAGATTAAAAAGTAACAAAGTGCAATTCCTGAAACTAGTAATACAAAAGTAAAAGTTGTTGTTTTAGAATACTTACATTTCACAAAATGTAAGTTATATTATAATTACCGTTACAATAATAACTTGCGATTTTAGATTGAGATTTTTTTCCACCTCAGCGAGGAACTCTCATTGCTCTCAAACTCTCAAATACTCACACTCTCAAAATAACGATACATGTTAATAAAATAAATTACAACCAATAAAAATATAATTACTCTACTATTCACCTTCATTGTATTGGCTGTGTACTGAAGTTATTTTATTTATTTTTGAAAAGACAATCCCAGAGTGCAACTCTGCCTAGAGTTAGAAATCCTGCTAGAAATCCTTTCATGATCGACAAGATGTCACTGTCAGTCATTATTCATATCTGGCTACGTGAATCACAAAATGCATGCCAACACACACTGCTATACAGCAAGCTCTAAACTGCTCTGTCTAATGGATGTTGTTAGAATGGGAATGAGTAGTCACCATTTAGGTCTCACATGGTTAGTTCTCTCCAGAAGCTCTTGTGAGGTAAACTGATATTAACTGCTGATTATATGTTGTTTTTGATTAGTTTGCTGTTTCATTACATTATCAGCTTTACATATTTCACGCTCCACTGGTAGAAAAAAACAGCAGGTATACTGAGACATAGCACAGATCTAGGGTGACAATACTTTGCTTTGCAAAAAAGAGGACACCGAAGGCAAGATGCAAAGAGAGGTATCCAAGCAACACAAATATGCATAGCGAAAGTATTCTGACTATAGAAAGCAAGTGTCAGCATGAAATCATAATAATTAATAATAAAACATTTTATTTATATAGCGCTTTTGAAGATCTCAAAGACGCTTACATAGAATAAGGTAAAGTAAACGAAAAAATGACAAAATATATTATGGATGGAGAAAGTTAATACGCTTAAGCAAGCAAAACGAAGCGAAATCCTGGACATTTCAGGCAGTTTTAGGTCCAAAAAAATGAGGACAAGTCTGGGGAAAAAGAGGATGTATGGTCACCCTAAAAGTCTCTTTTTTTATGCTGACTGGTTTAAAACATTACTGATCTTCCAGAATTGAAGGTGGGGAAAGACTGTTCTGTTCTGAATAGTGTTACCACCCATCCCATATATTACGGGATTTTCCCTTATTGAAATATAAAATGCCATGTCCCTTTTTGAAGCAATACGGGATGCAATTTGCCCCATAATATCTGAATGCGTGATTTCCCCCCCCCCCAGCAAGTTTTATTGTGGGGAACCCCCCTGCTGTAAGGACAGGGTGTGTACATGTGGCTGACCCTAACTGCAGTGTGTGCTAGTTACGTTGTTTTACATTTCAAATAAACAGCCAGTATAACCATTGGAAACTCGCTGTACTAGAACTCATAGTTTTTTACACATATTCTACTCTGAGTTTCTCAGATGAAATTTTGATGAGGTTAGTGTTGGGTATTTGTGATTAAACAGTAATGTTTGAGATCAAAGGACTGCCATGCTTAAATAATACAGTTTTGATTTTAAATATTAGCAGGGATGATGATGAAAGTAAATAATTCTTCCCTTGGACGTGACACTCCGAAAGTCTTGGTCTTGACTCGGTCTCGACTTGGTCTCTGTCCTTCAAGGTCTTGGTCTTGAATCGGACTAGATATAGGCAATCTCATCTCCATCACTAGTAAAAAAAGGTAAATTTACTCCAACACTTTGCACCCCAGATGTGCTACCAGCTGCAGCATTTCATTTTGCAGTTTATTTCAGCAAGATGACCGCGTGATGGATAAGATGGATGGCGGTAATGATGTAAAGATGGATGGAGGGATGGGTGATAGATGGATTTGTTTTACCTCTTTGAAATCATGCTACCTTTTGTTCTCAAATGATGCTCATTAAAGTTAATTGTTCAGCTGAAGCAACACTTTTGAAGCAGTATTTGGGCTTTGGTGTTTATGTGAAAACACGGTACAGCCTGCCTTTCTCTTGTGCATTGTTATGCCTTGTGCTGATTGCAAATTTTTGCAGATTGGGAAATACTTTGACAAAAGTAGTGATAATGCCAGGATTGCCAGTAGTACCAGACTACTTGATTGTAGATGTTCCAAATAACCACCTTAACAGTGGATGGAATTTAGTTTAACAAAAGCAGGTCGCAAAACAGCCATCCATCTTGCATAACCATTCAGCCGATAGGTCCCAGGTTGACTGTGATTCTTATCTCAGGAAACACAGGGCACATCCTGGATGGGATGACAGTCCATCTCAGGACACACACTTAGTGTTGGGATGGGGGGTGATACCCATAGTTCTTGAGGTGTCTGGTCATGGTGCTATCCAGAGAGCCACAAGGCCAAATGATTTAAATGTTTCTTAATTTGCCCATATTTAATTGTTACCCACAGCTCAAGGGTTGATAATGCTATAGATTTTGCACAGACTATCTTTGGCAATAAGGTTACAAATTTAACTCAACAGTTTAACAATATTCAGTATTCATTGTTAATATTGTAAGTCTAAAGTCACTTGTAAAAGCATTTTATATCTTATTAAAGTGATACCTTAAATGTTGAGTATGTGCTTTCCCTAAATCTCACCCTTTCTGCAGTTTATTACCTTGCCTTATCAGGGGTACATGTATTGAAATATAAGTACTAAGATGTATTAATCTGATCTTGGAAGCTTTTTTCCATGTGAAGTTCTCAGATTTGAACACAATCTGCCCCATTACATTTGTGACGTAAAAGTTCTTTATTATGATAATATGAAAAATTACATAGGCTGATTGTCTGTCTACCGATTCGTGTGACAATGCCTTTTTGTATATTTAAGCAAGATAAAATGAGATGCTGACACTTCTGATTTCATTATCATAGGTTCTCATCATCATACTGTAGGTGTAGATTATCTTCAGTGGCTGGCTGGGCATTTAGTATTGTAGCGCCTAAACTCTGGATTGCACTGGCACAGTGTTGGCAAGATGTTCAATCTGTTTCAACTTTCAAGCTTTGATGAAAAACAAATCTTTTTCAGGAATGTTAAATGCGCCAGTTTGTAAGGTTGACCTTTGCTTGCTTGCGCGCACGCACGTGTGTGTGTGTGTGTGTGTGTGTGTGTGTGTGTGTGTGTGTATTATAAAGCATCCTTGAGCATGAGAAAGGCACTATATATATGCTAATATGCATATGTGCTTTCTTCTTCTTCTTTTTTTCTTATCTTTTCTCCTTTCTACTTATAATTATTTTTTAATGGCTCTGTTGCCTCACACCTCTGGGACCAGAGTTTGAGTCTCCGCCGGGGTTCCATGTGTGTGGAGTTTGCCTGTTCTATCCGTGTTGTTGTGGGGTTTCCTCCAGGTACTCCGGTTTCCCCACCCAATCCAAAAACATGCTGAGGTTAATTGAGTTTACCAAATTGCCCATAGGTATGAATGGTGTGTGAGTGTGCCCTACAATGGGTTGGCACCTCATCCTGGGTTATTCCCTGCCTTGTGCCTGTAGCTTCTGGGATAGGATCCGGACCCCCGCGACCCTGAATTGGACAAGCGGTTAAAGAAAATGGATGGATTATAATTACATTTAAATTATAATTATTATAGGGTGTGGCAGAGAGATGAACCATAAGGCTTATTCTTGCTATAATGTCGTTTTTAGGATCAATTCCTCTTGAATATTTTCACCGAACATTCCATTTCCACTTGCATTCCACTTGAATGTAGTTCTAGCTAGCTGCCTCTTAAGCCACTTACTCTTCACAGATCAACCGTCTCTGCAGGGAGAACTAAGCAAGTCTGACACTTGAGTCTGAGCCAAACCTCGCGTGAATATCAAGCAGTGGAATGTTCTTAGTCTCCTTAATGCTTTTTCTCATGGCTTCATTTCCACATTTCATAGTGTTTTATGCAGTCATATAGTTTAATAGTCTGGAGTAGTGCTCTGTTTTGAATTTTAATTTGCTTTTAGTGAGCTGTTCTGCCATGAACACTGATCTATGAGGTTCCAATAATTCATAGAAAATATCATGTGAATATGAGAACCACATGTTTCCAGTAACTTTGTTTGTATGGCATAGCGCTAACTCTGCACAGGACAAATGGTAATAACTAAAAGTATGTTTCCCATGAATAGCCTAGTCAGGAAGCATACTGCATTCTGCAATGTGCACTACAGTCCTGCAGTTTTTTAATAATGATGGCAATACCCCCCTTCCTTTCTCCCACACTCTTCCAAAGCTATGGTGAGATTCTTAGGCTGCCCCCCTCCCGCCCCGTCTTGCCATACACATTCAGAGATGATGGTATTTAATCTGGCCTACACAAAAGAGCCCTTGGAAGCTGGCCCAGTGCAATTGGTTTTCCTAGAAATCTGGGTTTGTGAGCATGTCCCAGTATGTCCCATGTAGATGAATTAAAACTTTTCTTACTTTTTGTGATGACTGATGTAGGAAATTTGGACTTTTAGAAAATATCTACCTAGGTTCAGTTTAGGAACCCTCCACAGGTTAGGCTGCGTAAAGAACAATGATGAATGATCTGTTAGGTAAAAGCTGTCTTCGTCTGCTTGTCATGGCACTGCTGAAGAGCACTAGTTGTTCCTGAGTAGGAGAATAGCAAACTGGTTCAACAAAAATACATATTTCTAATGTTTTTGGTGCATTTTCTCATTTACTGTCTGTATCCATGCGTACCATTTGTATAGAAATGTATATCACTTTTCAAAACATACTTTGTGCAATTAATCTATTCAGCAGAGGTTTGACTTGTAGCCTGTTTACATTTTCTTAGGGTTGTACTATTGGCCTACTAGTTTCATGTACTTTTTACTGGTATAAACACTAACATGAAAAATTTGCAATATAAATTAATGTAAATAAGAAATGCTGTTTAAAATTTCCTGTGAATGTGGTATGTGTATGTCTTGTACTTTTTACTGCAGCTGTATCTGCATGCATTCACAGGAACTGTGGTTCCACATCCACGCACACACACACCACACTTACAATACACGCTGCCTAATGGATATACACAACTGCTCCCAGCAATAGCTTTCACACATGGATTAGCATAGAGAGGGGCCCACTTTTAGCTGCGCCTTTGTTTTGGGGGGGAGTTCATACTCTTGTTCACCCTGACAAGGACATTCCTGCTGAAACAAGTTGTGTTCTTTTTTTTTTTAATAACAAGGGCTGAAGTGCTAGGTGATAGAGGAATACAGACAGCATGCTGCTTTTTTCCCTGCTATATGAAACAGTGTCTGATCATCTTAAGACAGATGTCGCTATAAGTGCCTTTATTATTTTCAAATAAATAACTTAAAAATAGCATCAGTGGTGATTTGCTGTGTACAGACTATCCTTTTAAATTCTAAAGCTGAGTATCATAGGTCGATATATTGGACTTGTGTAGGGGAGATGCAGTTTTCTGGATGTTTTTGGCAACTTTTATTAGTTCATTTCTTTAAATTTAATTTTTATCAACTGTGACATTAAAAATTAACACCACCCTCTAAATGTCTTGTGCTAAAAGTCACATATGGTTTATCCCAGTTCAGTTTAAGCTTTAGGTTTCAGTGACACACTCGGCTAGGGGTGAAAAAAATGGACATTCCAGCTGAATAAACTGGCAGTCATTGTCTGGCATTATTGCTAAGAGAGTTCCTGTGTGAAAAGGGCCTTTTCATGTCAGAGGTGATTTTTTTTTTCTATAGGTGAATGTAGAGGATTCTGTGGTTCACTGTTTTGTATTGTGACTTAGGGATGTTTCCATATGTTTTTGTGTGTGCGAGTTTGAACTTGGACTAATAAAACTAGTACTGATATCACACCAAATCTGAACCCACCCTAACATCGAAGTGACTGACATGGCAATATAATACTGTAAATGATCCCTCACCTATTGCAGAAATGACGAATCCCTTTCCTGTAGTGAAATCACTACATATTTCATTCTGGAAACACACAGGAGTATTGCTCCCATTTTTACAGAAAAATGTCCTATAACTGTTACCTCATTTTAGTATTTAAATGAACACAACTGTGTCTTAAATGTATATTAAACTGATATTAAATCTTACTTTGTTGTTACCTCAAATTAGGTGAGTACTTACCAATAGTTACAGTAGATAACCACTCAATATGATGACATAATAGCATGATATTCATTATGATATTAAAAGTAATGGGTAACACTTTACTTGACGAGGCACAAATATTTAGTAATAACTCAGTTACTAGTGAAGTGCACATCATGAACAAATCAAGCACAAATATAATCGCCCTTTAAGATAAGATGCATTAAGATTCATTAATGATAAATAAACATGAGATCAGTATTTCGCTTGTTATTCATTACTTGCTCCTTCAGTAGTTCCTTCAGTAGGTCACAGGGGTTTACAGAATTAACAGATATAACAAATCCGGTGATTCAAAACAACTTACATTAAGGTGAACTCGTTCACTGCAGAAATGTATGTGATAATGCTATTCTAAAAATGTATTTAAATTAAAATGAATTTTCACAGATGTGAAGGGGAATGAGTTGGTCAGATTTTCTCTTTAATTTTGGGGTGGGGATGTTAAGGGCAGTTAAGGTCATCTTTAACTTCCTTGGACTAGTAAAGAAATTTCAGATCTGAGATGAGGCACAGTTTGTTTTGAATTGTGCAGGAAGCTGAGCATTGTGCACACATTTTAATTTAGTTTCCTATAAGTGGTAACATGGTATAAATGTCCTACAATAAGAAACTGTCTGAATGTGGTGTAAAGTAAGTACTCAGGCGTGTGTAATTGTGTGCGCTAAGAAAACAAGACGGTAACACTCAGTGTTCTCAGTCTAAATATACAGAGGAGTAAAAGTAAAAACAGGTGTCTGATGCACAAAACTCCATATTGTAAGAAAATGTGAGATGTTAAATGAGTTGGTAGTTTCTGGCTGAGTAAAGGAAAGATGAATATGCACCTACTCTCGTATTACTGAGTTCTCTGAGAACTAAAGAATGCTACATCTGTCCTCCTTTAATGACTCACAGTTGGAACAATCTGGAACCATTAGTCAATAAACTCATCCAAGTAATTACAGTCTTTTTTTTCTTACGCATAATCACAGTGGTTTTGCCTTTTTTTAACTTATTACCGCTGACTGTATTAACAATGTCCTGACCATTTTCAAGACTTGGCTAATAGATGCATCTGTCTCTTTTTTTAACGTTCGGATATTGCTCTGTAGTAGTTTTGTAATCGGCTCATTGCGGTTTTAATTTTTATTAAGACTGGATCTAGTCTTACAGCAGCCCTCCACTGGAAAAATGTAAAGAGAACTTTATATAAGATTTCCCCTTCAATCCAATGCTGTTGTTTTTTTTTTCCATTGTCTGCCACATTTCATTTTCCTGTATTTTTCCCCCATTTTGGAAACTAATTTTATAAAGCGGGGGCTGGGGCATTTAAAAGGACAGGGAAAACATCAGTGGGTATAAGTATATTTACTCTGATGGTCAAAACCTCAGAGTCCTGAGTCAAAACTGTACTTTCCATTAATGACCATGTCTGTTAGGCAGTTTTGTTAAGGGGGTGGGCAGTGGAGTTAAGAAGCCAATTATAGGTTTGATGATATGCATTTATATCTCGCTCCCCAGGCCTTGGCAATGTTTCGAAACCCAGCTCTCTGCTGCCTTCCAAAAAAAACAAGCTGAGCAGGTGGGTGGAGTCTTCTAAACAGCTACACTTCCCACCTATCAGGGCATTCGTGATGGGCCCTTAACCCCCACCCCCCTACTGGTCTGTGGCCAATCAGGTGGTGTTGCTGCTCATCCCTTTCTTCCTTATGTGCTTTCTCTGCTGACAAGGCAGGCCTGCCTTTATCAGCTGGTGGGAAATGAGCCTCATGGCTAAACTGAAGTAGAGAGTGCTGCTGGTGAGAGAGAGAGAGAGCGAGAGAGAGAGAGGCTGAGTGAACCGGGGAGTGAGAAGCTGCCTCTGTGAACTAGATTCATTGTATTCAGGGTACTGAAGGAACAGAGAAACAAGAGCTTAGCTGAGTGTGTAAATCAGAGAGAGCGAGCTGGACATACCAGAATAGCAAAACAGCCACCAAACTAAAAATGGTCTAGTCCTTTGAATGCACTTCAGTAGTGCCCTCTCTGAGAGGATGTTGTCTCGGCCATTTCTTCCAGGAAACTGCCATCTACTTTAGAGCAAGACGGGCATCTGGATGATCCACTTAACAAGACACAGCTCACCCATGGAAGGGAACTGAACCAAACATTAACTAAAGCAAAAGCCATACATGAAATCAGCCTGATCAGTGGGGCCTGCACTTTTTGTTTTGTTTTTTGCTCTTCCTGGGAAGGTGAGGCATGCATGTTGTGTTCTCTGTAATGTAACGGTGGTGAAACGTCTCCTAAAAAGGCAGAGTGGCTGTCACTTTGGAGGGAACTTTGGGGGAGGGGGGCAACAGAACTTGTTGAGAAATACTTAATTTGTGAGCACCTTCCACAGACTCTGAGCTTCATCTTTTTTCCTTGTAGAAAGAGGAAATGATGCAGGGCTAAATTTCTGCCCTTATATAGGTCACCTATGCTGATTTTTGTGATGACCACTCTTCTGACTCAAGTATATTACACATTCATGAAGAAAGTGTTCGGAAATTATCATGTAGTTCCCAGAACAGCTCTGACCTATTCTCAGTTCCTCAACAGCCTTGGTTCCAACCTCGCAAATGAATAGCCTTCATCTCCTTGTCGAAAATAGCTGATGGATGTGGTACTGATGGCCTTTTTTAAACTGCAGCCTTGGGTTGTAGAGCCACATGTGGCTGCATTGTCATGGCTGGTCCATAAATACATTTTAACTATATATTACCTCTGTATTTGATAGACCCCATAGATCTGATAGTAGCAAAGGTCAGATAGGACATTGTAGTGAGAACAAGACTAAAGCACCAGAGTGGCTGTTATGCCCAAATATACCATGACACTTAACCCAAGATTTAGTTTAGATCATCATGAAGTCATGCTTTGAATGATGCGTCCTTCTTTGACATTTTTGTTGTCATGGTGACACAAAATTGTCATTATATAAGTAAGCTACAGTGTCTGTAATGAATCGTGTTCTGTGCTTAGCTGTGATTCTTGATGTCTTTTGTATAGTTACAAAATAGTAAAATTATGAACAATAACCAGACCTTGAATGTCTCAGACTTTTCTAATGGGTGCCTGATCAAAAATCGATTACAAATTTTGTACTTAGAGTCCTTTTGATTTTGACCCAATTATTGTATAATGGGCAATATGGGTGTGTTTTAAACTTTTTTCATAGTAAAGTCATTGGAAAATCTGTTTATGTGTGGATGACTCAAATCTGTATACCATTCATATGCAGTGTTGGGGAGTTACTCACATAAGTAATCCATTACAGACAGGTGGAGTTCAGGTCCAGAAAGTACAAATCCAGATGAAGGTTTTGTTTCAACCAACCAATTGAGTACTTTGTAACTGTGACTCTTTATACTCAACTGGTTGGTTAAAATATTTGTCTGGATTTGTACTTTCTGGACCCGAACTTTCCACCTCTGTCTGTAAAGGATTACTTTTGTGATTAAATTCCCCAGCACTGTTCATACGTGAACTTGTGGTTTTTGCTGTTGTGTGAATTGCCATAATGCTTTGCTAATAGATTTGTGTCCTGTTAGTTTACTTTGGGTGATGAACTGTAGTCTTAGGACCTTAATGGGCCACAGCCTAAGTAGTGAAGTAGTATAGGTCTCATCCCGCAGCTGTGGAGAATGGTACGCATTTTATCTAGCCCCTCCTGAAATGGTTATTCAATATCCATTGTTTCTGTGTTCACACTAGGGCTTAGTATTGTTATGATATATGAATCTCTCTTAATGCTGTCCCAGGTTAACTTCTGGAAAGCCTATTCAGCTTTTCAGTGACCTTTTCGATGACCTGAGCTTATTTTCAGTCAGAGCATGACCCCCATATTCTGCACATTGCAGATTCACAAGGCCACATGTGCAGAGAGTGACTGTGTCACATGCGGTAAATATGCTTTGTTGTAATCTGACTTCCCTGATCTCAGGCATGGTAGCGAGCTGTCCATTTGGCTGCCTGTAAAAAACCAACTGTACGCAGCCAGTCACTTGAGTCACCCCAGCCCTTCTGGGGAAGGTTTAAATTAGAGCAGAAAGCTGTGCATCTTAGGAAAAACAGCCATGCTGCTGTCAGTAGCTAATGAAACATAAGCCTTGTGGCAATATTGCCCCCATCTCTCATATCAAAGACAATAACTTGCTGATAAAAATACTTTTTGCTCAAATGAGGTGATTTCCTGTTCTTGATCAGTCCATAATCCTTTGAAATGTGGTAAATGCAGGAGGGCTAATGGTATCTTTGCTGCCTCAATTCTCCTAACTTTTTAGACTTTCTACTTCAGTAAATGGAAACATTGCCTCTTATATTGTTGCCTATTGGTAATATATATATATTTTTTTTCTTTTTAGAGTGGTGTGTGGTTTTATTGACCTTTAAATTGTTTATTTAGAGTGCGGTGATGTAGTTTTTCTTTGCATTATTCAGCTGCTCAACACCAAACTGGAAAATCATAAAAATTTTTAGTGCCATTATGGTAAATTTTCAGTGATATTAAGGAATATAGTTACTCCTTTTTATTTTTTAATGGCCTGTATGTATGTATGTGTGTGTGTGTGTGTGTGTGTGTGTATAAACTGTAGTCGTGTCAATGGCAGTGTGTATCTTTTAACTTATTTCTGTGCTGGCAGCACTGGAGCTCTGAATTAGGTGCTGGAGATAATAAAAGAGGTTGAAGCTGCACCTATTTTCAATCAGCAGGCCAAAGCTGGGACTGTAGGCATCAATCTGTCACATGTCTACCTGTGCCTGCGTTCAGCATTGCAGCATTCCACTTGTAGGCCTTCTGCTGGTCAGCTTAATGTACTATTTTAACTCCTGGGGCGAGTTAAATTCATGTACAGGGAATTGCCTTTTGTTTGGGGCAATTCCCTGTTATCCATTTTTATTTTCTGTGCCTCTAAAACATGGACTAAGGGTCATCTTTAGGTTTTATTTTGGAACAAACATTTGCATGGTCAAACTCCCAACCAAATGCAATAATCCACCGTGGCAGAATGTACGTGCAGTACATTCCAGATCCCCACAGGACAGACTGCAACAGGGCATGTCAGGGGGCGTCTTCCAGGAGCTGCTTGCAGCATGTGTCGTGTCTGTTGAGTCAGGCGACCCCTAGTCGTGCCAGGACTGCTCAGAACCCAATATGGCTGTCAGCGGAGCATGTCCATGTGTGATGTCGTCTTAGGTAGCACTGGGTGCGAGGGTGCTCTGTGTGCTGGGGCAGCAGGAAGACGGCACATAAGTAATTCGGTGGCTAGGCCTGCCTGCTTTCAGCCCCCTGCAATGTAATTGGTAGAGCCTGTGGGGGAGGGAAGAAGAGGGGAAAAATAAAAAACGGCAAATTGAAATTGAACTTTATTGTTCGTACGATCCCCAGATTCTGACTAAACACTTTCCCAGTTTTATATCCATCTCTCATTGGTCACCATTCCAGCCAGTTCCCTACACCCTAACCTTCTAGAGGAGAATGTTGTTGTTGTTGTTGTTGTTGTAGAGGTTCTTACCCTGTGAACTGCTGTGTGTGTGTGTCTGTGTGTGTGTGTCTGTGTGTGTGTGTCTGTGTGTGTGTCTGTGTGTGTGTGTCTGTGTGTGTGTCTGTGTGTGTGTGTGTGTGTGTGTCTGTGTGTGTGTGTGTGTGTGTCTGTGTGTGTGTGTGTGTCTGTGTGTGAGAGAGACCGCTTCCAAAACCAGCCAGTGTGTCTCTGTGCTTGTGCTATTACTCAGTGCCTGCCAGAGGAAGGAGAGTATATTAGCCTGTAAGATAATCACTGAGGAATGACATGTTTGTATATCATCAAACCACTCAGAATTCTTTGACCAAAGGTTTTGCATTTTCGACATTCAAATTCTCTGTACTTTTGCAAACATATATACTTAGTACTGTGACACATCTGCAGTCAGTACACGCTGGCTGTTCACATACATTTTATGGGCCAGGATATTTTTAGCTTTTGCATATCCCGTATTGGTTTTTATGTGAGACACAGACACACATGTATATGCAGGTGAGAGGATGTTTGGTCAGCCAGTATCGAGCAACACTACAGCAGCTGGGCTTAACAGCCTTTTTGAAGGACCCCACGGTGATATTATTACGCACTCGGCTACAGAATTTGAATCTGCGACCTTTGGGACACAGTCACCAATCCCATAACCTGCCCCCTAGAAGAACTTCTGATAGCAAACGCTGAAGGAATCCTCATCATATGACATGTGCATTTAGACTGACTTATTGAACTTTCTTTGTATTTTTTACCATCTACGTATTCAACTATAACAGTGCAATGGCAGTTGCTTTTATGCTTTTAGGTATGGCAACAATCAATAATTGCTGTTTTAAGAATATAAGTAATAAACGGCTGCCATATTTTAAAGAACTCTTCTATCTTTCCACTCAAGCTACACTTAATTTTTTCAAGTTTCAAGAATAGCATAGGATCCTTTAACCATAGGGATAGAGACGGGGATGTGGAGCCTTCCAAAATGACAATAATCTACGTCATGCTATCAGTGAAGTAAAAGCAATTGCATCAGTCTGATTAGTGAGAGAAATGTTAGGGTTATTGGGAACACCAAAGATAGCAACCAGCAGACAAGGTTCTAGTCTAATTCCCAGAACCTGGGAAATAATATCAACGTGGGAGGTCCAATATCGCTGAAGTTTAGGGCAGAGAAAAAACATCTGTTTCTCCCAATGATGACCATATATCACATCAATTTGCTAGTTGGTGTCTGAAAAACACCTCTGCAAACCTTTTCTCTCCCACTTTAATACATCATAGTTGTAACAATGGAAGAGGCCTATAGGTATCTACACTCCTGGGAAAAGAAAATGGGCCAAACCCAAAATTGCCTTTTTAGAATCCAGATTTGAACCCTATAGAGAATATTTGGTCTCACATTAAACACAAACTAAGCAGGAAATGTTTTGTTTTAACTACACCTAAACTAGTTGAAGCCATTAACATTGAGTGGAAGAGCTTTACCTCTTGTTTTTGTACAAACTGACCCTAAGTTTACCCAAAAGACAAAAAATAATAAATTTAAGGAGATCAAAGAGAGAAAAGGGAGATCAAAGGAAAAAGCTAAGTTACTTTATCTATTCATTAAATTCTTGCTACTGTCCTGACCAATTATTTGCTGTTGACAATGTTTTGCAATTTTGGGTTTGGCCCAGGAGTGTACAGTGTTTCTGGTTAATCTGAACTTGATAATCTGCAGTTATGTTGACATCCCAGTTGGGACAACACAGATAGCTCTCGCTACTTCCTACATGCTTTTTCTCACAGATACTGTAATAATCATTATCATACTATGAAAGTTATTGGAAGAAGCTGGTCAAGTCCACTACATGAAAAGTATGAAGTGGTGGTGTTCTGTACATTCTTTGTAGTCCAGTCTGACCTTACTTAATACTGACAAGCAACTGATGCATCAGATAACTGATGTTGATGAACATGCTAATTTCCATCTAACCATCCCGTTTCTGTAACCACTTACCCTATTCAGGGTGGCGGGGACATGGCAATTTAATTGTACAAATTAATGAAATCATATGAAATATGTACCAAAATATATGAGCATGTAAGCATATAATTCTATGTTTCTATATGTACTATAACTGTAAATCTATAGCCAGCTGGCATATTCATCTATGACCATGTGCTCAGGCATGGTTCAGATCATGTACACTGGACAAAGTGACAGTGGAGACTGTAATTAATAATGGAATGCATATTGCTGAAACATTTTACCCTGCCTAGAGTTACCAGGCTCCACTGACATTTGACAAGTTAGCCTGCAGGCAACACTGTAAAATGGAAATGTATAATATGCACAACTCTGAAAGCAGATCCTTGTTCCGGTTGCCTTAGCCAGAGACTGCCAGCTTTCTCTTGTGAGATGACAGATTGTCTGCAGTGTCTTGCCTAAAGGGAGATTAGCGGGATGATGTGATACAGACATACCATGTACTGATATGATGGTGACATCATGGGTGTCTGGTCCTTGGCAGGATCCTTTCTCTTGAGGGCATGCTGGTGACAGAATGAAGTGGGAGCGTCACAGCCCACACCCACATTTCCGGAGGGGGCGTGTCCAGATGCAGCCTGGGTGGTGCAGGTGTATGTGGGGGGCCACTTCCTGTGTCTCTGCAAATCTGCCTCCCCACTGACATCCTGCGTTTGGTAAGTAGGTTCTTAATCGTGCCTGCTCATAATTCACACATTACTTTATTCTTATTTAAAGCAAACATTACGTTTTGTCTGAGTGGGTGTCTGTGTGTTTATACCTTGCAGGTAGTGCATTATCCTGCCACACTGCTGGTAGCTGCTGCTGCGGGGATGGAGAAACTACAGGAACAGGAGATGAAGGGGGGGAGAGGATCAAATCAGGCAGCGGAGTCCAGGAATGGAGGGGTAAGATTCAGACCCAGATCTGGGACTGTGAGAGAGACTGACACATGCAGACCAACACACATCAGACACATATGCACTTGTCTAACACAATAACAGGTCAAATTTAATTCTGTTACCCAACTGCCCAACCCATTAAGTATCACATCCTTTATTTATGAATCATTAGTGACTTTACAGATGAGCTCCAAACTGATTTATTATAATATACAGTATATTGTTACATACTGAATAAGAACATGGCCATAGGCAAGCCTGCACCTTAAATTGAAAAAGAATGCAGCTTTTGCTTATATTAAACTTATATCACATTGATATATTCATGAAGATTAATATTAAAAACCAACAAAAATATACTGGATACTAGATACAAGAAAATCACTAGGGCGATCTGCCTTTACTTTTAATGCATATTCCATTGCCCTGTAAGGTACACAAGGTCAGACTGGGATACATGAATCTTGGGTTTTGAATACATAGAGATTCCAGAGACTCACTCATCTTTTTGTCTTCAGTTTTCTTTAATATAATGTAGTTCATTAAAATTCAAGAGCAAAACTTCTGGGGAAGCGTTTTATTTTATTTGGGGGCAACGTGTCTCAGTAAGTCTCTGTGCCTGTGATGGGAAGGTCGCTGATTTGAGCCCGGCCTCGGCCCATCTGCAGGTGCTTGAGCAAGGCCTTTAACCCCCAGCTCCCTGGACGCTACTATGGGTGGCTGCCCTTTGTAGCCAGCTTGCTCTTACCTACATTGAGCAAGTTGTGGGAGGCGTTAAGAGAATTTCCCCGTCGGGATAAATAAAAGTATCAATCATTTTTTTTTTCTTTGTCTATGATTAGGTAGTTATTATGCGTAATGCCTGTATATTGATGTATTTCGGACCCATATGACTGTTTTGCCAGCTTTGTTGTTGTGTAGATTTATGATTACTGATGGCAGCTTTCATTATCACGCTGTCCCTCCTCTCCCTCAGGTTAGCTGCTGCTCAGCCTCCTGGAGGAAAGCATCGCCATCGTGTTGACAAGATAACAGGGCCTCTCTCTTGAACGTTCTCCTGTTTTACTTGCACTTTAAATTCCTAGTTTTACTTGACCTAGAAGAGACAAACCAGAACAGTGGTTCAAAACTGACTAGAGCCATGCGACACATTCATGTTGAAATTGCACGTAAGGAGGTCCCTGTGGAGCCACCAGTGCAGCAGGGGAGCCTACCAGCCTCTCGGGCTCATGCCCTGGCCTTGGACTCCAGGCCTAGTCCCAGGCTTGTCAGGCCTTTTGGGGAGGAGGAGATCAAGTTGCAGAAGGCCTACCAGCTGTCAATCTTCTCTCAGCTGGGGGGATTCTCAGAGCTTCCTGAGAGGCAGAGGCTAGCGAGGGCAGGTGGAAAGGGGAGCTTGGAGGAGCCCCTGTCTGAGCCCAAACGGCTGCATCTGGACGACTCCTGGGAAGAAGGCCCCCATGCTGAGCTTGTGCAAGAATATCAGCTGCCTGTAGATACATTAGAAGGTCAGGCCTTATACTGCCCAAACCTTCTCCAGACAGGCCCCCTTACCCAAACCTCCCTTACTCCCACCCAGGCTTGTGTTTCCACCCAGCAGAATCACAACCAGTTAGTGCCCGATACGGAGACCCCCAGCTCCCCTATAAACCAGCCCCAAGTTGAGCTCCCATGTGGGCTCAGCGGCACCATTTCCAAGGCCCCCCTCCCTAGGACTGGCTTTTCTCTGGGAGGCAGCAGCACGGAAGGCTTCAAAAATGGAGGGATAGCAAAATCAGAAACGGATCCAGCATCCAGTTCTCTGGAGGGCTGTGCGGACAGGATAGTGGGTGGTGGATCTTCCTCATCAGTGTACAACAATCCAGCTTCTCCAGACAAAACCCCGAGTGGCCCACGGATGCTGCTCCCTGGCCCAGGGTGCCCCCCGCTTGGGGCCTGCCCAGCCAAGCGGAGGCTCCTATCCCCCAGCGACACGGGGGAGTCCTGCTCTGAGGATGAAGGTCCATCCACCTCCAAGAGGAGCCGCCTGACATCACTGGGCTCAGGCCTTGGCCTGGGATCGTGCCGCAGCACTGATGCCAAGGGCGCCCCCTTCTGGAATCACCTCCTGCCTGCTGCACGCAAGTGGCCCAAAGTGAGTGATATCACCACATTTTACCTCCCATCTGTTCTGTCCCATAGGCAAAGGGTGATGTCATCTTAACTGAGCGGGCTCAGTCTATGTAGTCCAACAATGGCTCTAAATTCCAAAACATTCAAGCAAGTAACGCCACACAGATGCTGCATTGCTGAGATGGTCTCAAGCCAGATAGTGTAAGGCTCAGTGTCTGCTTCAGTGTCAGTATCAGGCCACCGAGTCCTCCTCTTCTTTTAAATGCCTTTTCTGGCGGACACAGTCTAGCTATCGATGTATCATATGACCAAAAGAGGAAAAAACTGGAAGAAAATCATGCTCTTTTTTTTTTTTACAGCTGAACATGCAGAACAGGATTAGAATAAAGATCATTCACTGTGCCTTTGTGTCCACATCTCAACGGAAATTCTTGGATTTTCTGGCACTATGTTATAATGTGTATACATATATTCTGTTCCAGAAAAGCCCACAGTGTGGGCCTATTCCCAGTACTGACAGAGGGGGTGTATTTTTATATAAATACTCAAAGAAGGGGACATGAGCAGAATGCCCTGAGAGGCAGGGAAAACAAAAGAGAAAAGGCAATGATGGGGCTTACAGCCTCAGTGGCTGAGCCCAGGTGATGGACCACTGCAGGGCTTTGGAAGCGGCCCAGATGTTAGTTTTATTGTTTTATTTATGTAAAATTATTTTAAAAATAAATATGACTGATGGGATTATTTACAGGAGGCTAAATAAATCAAATATGTAAACTTGTTTAATGGGATGGCCGTAAAGAAAGTGCATTTTTCAGGGCGTCACTCCTGACTCCCCCAGAGGGGCCAGAAGACTGAAAAGTGGACTTAGACTTAAATCGTGAGTGCAGTTATATTAGAATATTTTCCATCTTTACATGTTGTCGGAATTGTTTTTGATATCCTGAAATTATATAAACACATGTTTTGACAGTATTAAACAATACACATAGAATAAAACCATGCATTTGGCTCTTATATAAAGCTAGACACTCTTCGTTATTTCAGTGATATCAGTGACATCATAATACCTTAGCCTGTCTTGTGCAACATTCGATAGCTCAGTTCAAGCTTCTTTTTTCTTTCTTTTAAATTCTCTCCCTGTCTGACTGCCCATCCATCCCTCCAGGCATCAGCTCCGTAGCCGACGGGGGGGAGAGATGTGCCGTGCTGGTCACCCTCCTTGGCCTGCAGCATCCATCAGTCGCTCCCTGCTGGGAAACTTTGAGGTGTGACTACTGATAGCCAATGTCATATGACTGCATTGTTTCTGGCATAAATAATAACCAGCCCTCAAGTCAACAAATAGAATCTTACTTGACCTTTATATAACATTTTTATCTGAACTTGGTACCATCAGTACAAAAATAATGTCACTGAGTGAAGTCCCACTTCTGTACTAAACTGGTATGCCCACATATAGTGAGCAGTCAGACTGCCATTCTGTTCCGAATTTAAATAACAACTAACATGATTAATATACTGACAGACCATTAGAGGTTATGTTCACTGTAATTCTGTACCACTCCGCAGGAGTCAATCCTGAAGGGGCGTTTCTCCCCGTCGGGCCGAATTGAGGGCTTCACAGCAGAGATCGGTGCTAGTGGCTCCTACTGCCCCCAGCATGCCACCCTCCCTGTTCAGGTCACCTACTATGACATCTCAGAGCAGAGCGCCCCATCACCCTTCCTGGTAATGCTTTTTCCAAAAATAAGACTTGGACTTCGGGCAGCACTTGGCAATGAAGCATGCTATTGTGGCAAATCAAAATTGCTCCAGAATTACTGGTCAGTACCTACCATTGGGACAAGGCAAACACAGTTTCTTAAATTCTGGAGCTTATTAATGTTTTAAAGGAGTAAAACACAGTGCGATTGGTCATCTCCAGTTATGAAGTCTAGCACTCAACAAGACCAGAGCTGGCCAACTAAAATATGAAAAGTCAAAAGTCTTGTCAAATTTCTGTTTCAGGGAGTTATTTACCTAGAGACTCTTGGGAAGAAGGGATACAGCGTACCCAAAGCAGGGACCATCCAAGTGGTCGGTTCTGTCTCTCTCTCTGTTCCTCTCTCCTGATTTGTTATGCATGAATTATTTTGTCATTCGACGCCTTCGCAAGCATAGTAAACGACCATTTTACCTTCTCTTCCATTTCAAGACCTTATTCAACCCCAACAAAACTGTGGTGAAGATGTTCTTAGTAACATACAATTGTGATGACATGCCTGTCAATCACGTGACCTTCCTGCGTCATCGCATCTTCCTGGTTCCCGTGGAGGAAGGGGAGAAGCCAATTGGCCAATCAGAGGATGGAACCACAGAAAGGAAGAAAATTCTCTGCTACTTAATACACCTCAGGTAACCTTTGAGGCTTCATGGTTATCTGTGAATGATGAAACCGTCATCAAAATTAAGTTTGAGAGACTGAATGTGACCAAATGTTTGATGATTTAGTACCCTTGTTTCAATAAACTATTCTGTATGAATAGGAAAAATAAGCTATATAGCTTTCCTTCTTTTGTTGTTGTTAGATACATTCTAGCATGAAAACCATAGAACTTAAGGTTTTTCCTAATGCCCTAATTATGAATTTTTCAAACTCTAAGCCACTCTTTACCTTACAGATTCCAGAGCTCAAAATCTGGAAAAATCTATTTGCACGATGATATTCGGCTGCTATTCTCCCGAAAATCCATTGAGGTGGACACAGGGATCCCCTACGAGCTCAAGTCCTTCACCGAGGTGCCAAGAAACCCCAAGTACTCACCCCGAGTCTGACAGCCTGCTTGGAGCAGAGTTCAGACCACATCAATAAGCAGACGCACAAACAAGAAAGTTCAAGTACAAAGATGGGAATGCAAACAAAGGACTTTTCCTCACTTTGGAGTCAACATGCATGCCTAGTGATAGTACAAGTATTTTGTAGTGTTGTGATAAAACATCTCAACCTGTTTCTCTCTACCATTGTGATTCCCTTAGTGGACCAGTCTCAGTTAGTAACAGCTTGGTGATTTGATCATTTCTTGCTACCGTAGGCAGACCCATAAGCACAGCCATTATTGCGGCAGTGATGCCATTCTTTTTGACATGTAGGTGAAAGCAAACCACAACAATGTGTAAGGACAAGGAGAATGAATCCTTTGTTTAGTCAGTGAAACTGCTCAGGGGTCTATCACATGATTGATAACCTCTTATTTGTTGGCTTTTCTGTGAGTATTGACTCTACTAATCACACACTTCACAGGAACTGCAATATAGCACCCCAGTTCAACATTTGAGGGCTCAAAAAGAAAGGTTCTACAGGAAGACAAGCTGTCTGTCTGTCTCTGTGCGTCTGTGTGTGTGTGTGTGCTTGTTTGAAGGGAAGCAAGATGGCAGCTTGCATACTCAGTCTTCACAGGCAGACTGAAAGAGCAATGTGGGTTGGTATGTTCTTCAGTTAAAGTTCGTTCAAATTAGTTTATTTATTTACAGGTGTCTTAAAGCAATAGGCTACAGAGAGTGATTTTTTTGTTGTTTCCTAGGAGAAACTGCCATCAAATTGTAGTTTCACTCTGACTTGTGAAGAAAGACAGGGTTGGATGGTGGGCAAAAGGACATAGTTGTGGGAGGGGGATAGGACTGGGTAACACTGGGTGTTTCAAATATTTGTATGTTTAATAAAAAACTCATTGGCTCACAAGTAACACAGGCGATCAATGATAGCTGATAAACCAGCATAGGGAATTGTATAATTCAGCTTACATGACAATCTGCCTTTGAAAGAACAGTCTGATTATGCGTAATGTGAGACAGCAGGCCAGATACACTGCCTGCATACAATTGGACATCTGGTTGTTGTTTAGAATCAACCATCACCTGCCAGAATAAGGTGTCAAACTGGAGTGCTAAAGTTTAAGACAAACTAGAGTAAGTGTTTTATTTGTCTTTCTTTCCAGAGCTGATTTTAATGTCAAACTTTGCTTTAAAAGATCAGTTATGCAGTTCTAATAGCCTATATCCAAATATGTAAATATCTTATTTGGGAATTAAGTAACAAACTGGGAAAAACAATGTAAAGTCAAAAAGAAAAGGTCAAAGAAACTGGTTAAATACCTGATAAAATGCAGACACACTGGCTTTGAAAATAGTGTTCAGCACAAATATTGTCTTTATTCACCCAGTTGGGCCAAGGTTTGTGTTTCAGTTTTACACATTTCTAGTCAAGCAAGGAAGGATGATACTATATTTTTATCCAGATTGCACTGGCACATTATAATTGAAAGGGGTTTAAATTTTTTTACTTGTTATTGAAGTTGATTACTGTGACTGGTTTGTTATTCACCAAAGAGCAAAACAGAGTTAATAATGAGCGATGATATCAAGTTGGATCTTGTCCAAGTTTGATGTCAATTCCACACCAATTTCAAAATAAGTGTAAAATTTACTTCAAGGAAAATACAGGGCAAGATTTTATTGCCTTTTTAAAATCTTAATTAGAAGTTAACCATTTTAAACAAATTTACATTTAATTAAAAAAAAATTAGAAAGTATGCATTTTTTAATGTATTGACATTTAATGTGTATCTGTGGGCTTCATTAAAGTCAGTCTATATATATATATATATAGTACTGTGCAAAAGTCTTAGGCAGTGAAAAGAAATGTTTAAAGCCATTTATCTGGGTAGTAAATGTATATTTG
>JAAGVU020000113.1:27376403-27408510 GCA_011763525.2 Mormyrus iriodes
GTGTGTGTGTGTGTGTGTGTGTGTGTGTGTGTGTGTGTGTGTGTGTATATACACACACACACACATACATACACACCCTGATTTCAAAGAAAGACATTTTTCAATATGCTTGGAAATAACTGGGGTCCAAAAGGTAAAAATGTGACGTATCACGAATATAAATCTCTACTGATTAGTAATTCAAATTAATGTCATTCATTGCAACCAGCAAAGTGTGTGTTGGTGTTCACTCCCTGCCCACGTAGAAGTGCCAAATGCTAGACATATTTTCCAATGGACACTGTATGGTCTGCAGAAGCCCTCTCCTGAAAACATTTCTGTGTCCTGAATTGGACCTCTGCTAGACTCCTTGTCTGTTCATTTTCCCTCCCTGCTCCCTGTGTTACATTCAGCCATGAGTTTTCACCATGTCAGCAGTTAATAACTGTGGGCTGGGTTCTCTGCACAAAATAAAAGTTTGAATATCAACTTCTTTGTATGTTTGTGGAAATTAACAGCAAGTATGCACTACACTGAAATGCTTTAAGTTCTTGCACTCCTTAAGTAGTGTCATCATCTTGAAACAGTAGTTTCTTGTTACTACATTTAAGCACTAAACTAAACAACCAGCTGCTTGCAAGTATCTCGAATGTGCCCTTACTATAACTAACAGTGACGTCAAAGTGGCTACAGTCAAAAAGGATGATTTGATGGCAAAATTATCACTATAAAGCCACCATACAGTTAATAAATTACACCTTTGTTTATTATGATAAATGGTGTACTTTATTTTCAAAGGACATTTTCCTACAAAAACTGGACAGAAGTCAGATCCTCTAGCAGCTACATACAGTGGTAAGGTGCAGGTTGTCAGAATCACTACTACTTGAGCGTGGACAAAAGAATGGAGGAGTAGGTATGTGATGCTCATATAAAGCTGCTATTGGCGTATGTGTGTGTTCAACTACTTGTAAGTGCTCAAACCTGAATGCTCCTTGAATGTTTAAACAGTTTAGCTGTGGAGGAGGAAAGGCCATAAGTAGTCTTTTTGTGTCATACAACATTTTCTGACCGCAGAGCTCTAAATGCTGTGCTCCTGCAGGAAGCAGTGTGGCACGTTCTGAAATGCCGTCTTCAAGGAAGTCAGCTTGTTAATCACATGTTACTATCATTAGCTAATCAAGTCAAGGTTTTAGGGTTTCACACGTGAGGTTACAGTAAGGATTTTCTTCATTACTGGGCTTTTATTTATTTCACAGATTATTCCAGCAGCATTTTTAGTATCTCTTACTGGAATTAATTCGGGTCATGTTCTACTCAATGGCAAGTTGGGAAAAATTAATACACTCTCAGTGTTTCTGGCCGGTCATTGCAACTTGCAGGCACCATGTTCTCCCCCATCCTGTTTCTTGTGTTAAGTATAGATTAGTACCACTATATATTGTATAGCGGCTGGCATTAATGATGTGTCGGTTGCAAGCAAGTTGGCTGTATGAGCTGATTCCTTTATGTGAATGATGAGAACCAGCTCCTGTCTGAGAGCCAATTTCTTTTTGCTTTTTCTTTTTTCCATTAATACAAGACAGAATACTTGGAAGATCTTTGGATGACCACATTGCTTGGCCACGGGCACTCGATGCACTGACTATATGTAGTGTTGATGTACGTGCTCAATCATAGCATCAGGTTAAAGTTAAACTACAAAAGAGACAAGACAAGTGCATGAATGATTCAATGAAAAGATCAGTGACAGTTGCAAACTAAGTAGCATTTAAATGCATTTTAATATCATAGACAACACAAAGGCAAAAATTGGAATTGTCAAGATAAAACTATCATTTCGAGCAGGGTTTGCTAACAATGTACCTTGACAGGCATATTAGCGCTGTACATCCAACACTGCAGTTTGAAGAAAAAGGCAAGCTAGCATTGCAGCTGCTGAACATGGAACAGTCAGTGTGCCTACTGGAACTGCAGCCACCCCTCAAGCATCAGGTACACAGGCATGACCTATTACAATGCAGAGTTCTATAAGTCAGTTTATGCCAAACGTCATGACCCCAGCAAGACAGAGCATAATTAATGTGGAAGTGGATAGCTATCCAACCATTCTCAATTGTGGAGGACAAGTGATTTAGAAGCTACACCCATGCTCTCAGTCCAATGTATGTTCTTCCAAGTTTTATTAAACGCTCTTGCAAACAACCATTCCAAGACTGTGTGATAAAGAATGTGCTTACTGCAAGAAAGGATTAAAAAGACTACAGCTGTTTGCCTGACAGCTGACTGCTGGACATCCAGAGCCACCACTTCCCTCATGTCTGTTACATGTCAAGTGACTGAAAATTATATGCAGAAGGACCAGATCTATAGTAATGTTTACTGTTTGTAGCGAAATGCTAATTTACAATGTTCAATATAAATAAAACGTTCAATACACGTGTAATAATGTTTGATGTTTTTACATGAATGTTTTTATACCAAACACAATGTGAAATAATGATAATCTGGAAATTAAAAGGTTTAGTATAATTACATTGAATAATTTAAATGATATACGCGCACACACACAAACCACAGGTGAAAACATTGCTAAATTTGGTTGAATTATAAAAGCCAGAAGTGGTAGAGCCATTTGGGAGAGCTGCCTGTTATAGCTGACCTGAGCCAAATGACCGGGCTCGCAAAAAGGAGCCGGACCTCCTGTCACTAGCTGGCACTTGTTTGCAGGGGGAAGGACTTCAGCGCCGTACCGAATGCATGCTGCAACTTCTGTGCTTCCTGTCATCAGGGGTCACGTTTGAATATAAAGTACAGACGGAGAGTACTTAAATCTGTAAACATTCATTGACGGGAGAAATAATAATAATTATAACATGCTTCGCACTGTTTGTCGGACTGGAAGTGCTCTTCTGAAGGTAATACTGAATTGAAATAGTTGTGCTGACGTTAACTAGCTAAGTAAGATGTGTAAACTCACATGTTTCCGTCTATCGCTAGTTGTTAATGCCAGTGCTTTATCGCATTGTTGCTCGAGTAGTTTATTCATTTATTAAAATTAAGCTGTGTTAGATGAAAACCGTCTTGTTTTCTTTTTAATACTGATATATTGATGGACATAATTCTCAGTTTAAGTTCATTAGGTCCCACGATTAAATTGTACAGTCAGTTGAGGAAAGAATTTAAAAAGAAGTTAATTATAAATTCATACATGCTGACGGGAAATTTTGTAATTACTGATTTAATGTTTTTGAAATACAACGTTACAATCCTTTGTTTAAAATAAGATTAAAGGAAACCAAGAAAAATGCCGATGTGTTAGATTTAATGACTAGAACACATGATAGTCATTGGCATTTGGGAAGTGAGGTTCTGTCCGACTTATAGCATATCCTTGCAAATCGTAGGACCAGAAAATAAACAATGTTTGCAGCTTAACAGAAAAAGGTATGAAATTCCCTGTTCCTGAATGACTGTGCCGGCTTCATACAGCATTCCCGTCGCAGCACACCCACCCAGTGGGCCGCCCTGGCCCAGCAGAGATGGGCTTCCAGCCTCCCCATGAACACCATAGTCCTCTTTGTGCCGCAGCAGGAGGCTTGGGTCGTAGAGCGAATGGGCAGGTTTCATCGTATCCTGGAACCAGTAAGTGAACCTGCCGACCTCCTGAGTTCGTAATTTTATGACTGCTGCTTTATCCAAAGCTAAATACATGGCTTTAATAACTAATCTTTAGTTTTTTTTTGTCCAGGGATTGAACTTCCTTATTCCGATATTGGACAGAATTCGCTATGTGCAGAGCCTGAAGGAGATCGTCATTGATGTTCCAGAACAGTCTGCTGTCTCACTGGGTAAGTGTCTGTCCTTGTCATTGGTTATGTGTCATTTCAGTGATGTATTTCTTTTTAATTGCTGTGCTGCTGTTTCAGATAACGTGACATTGCAGATAGATGGAGTTCTGTATCTCCGAATACTAGATCCTTTCAAGGTATCGTGGCTTTTTATTAACATCAATATTTATTGAACTGTTCAGCTCATGCTGGGCTATTGCATGGACTTTTGGTAGCAATTTAATTGCTGATAAATGACTCACAAACTAATAATCGTACTTGTTACCTTCCAGGCTAGTTATGGAGTCGAAGATCCAGAATATGCTGTGACTCAGTTGGCACAAACTACAATGCGTTCTGAGCTTGGAAAGTTGACCCTTGACAAAGTATTTCGGGTATGGGAGAGTGTACTTCTAACAAATGGTTTAAATATCAATGTGCATAAGGAATCTGTTTTCCTTTTTTCTATTTTTCTCCATTGTTTAATAACATGTAAATGACCAGGTACCATCCATCAGAATAGAAGGCACTATGAATTTCAGCATTACACCATATAGTTGTGGTTGCTTTCAGAATTAATTTCTTTTTATAAGTACACAAATAAGTGTGTCTGTGGCCTTTCCTGTATAACTGTCTTTTAAACCCTACCTGTGCTGCATAGGAAAGAGAGTCCCTGAATGCCAACATCGTCCATTCCATCAACCAGGCATCAGATGAGTGGGGCATTCGCTGCCTTAGGTACGAGATCAAGGACATTCATGTCCCTCCACGCGTTAAGGAGTCCATGCAGATGCAGGTGAGTGGACGACTCCCAGGGAACTGCGGGAAGGTTTGGACATTGAGAACTGACAATGAAGGATTGAGGTCAGTGTGCAACTCAGTGGGTTACGATGCTGTTTCTGTGGTCACTAGGGCCCTGGTTCAAATCCCACAGTTGGTGGAGCAATTTCACCAGCCCATGAGCCAGACTCTGAACTCTCAGTTACTCCAGGGACTGTGTGGTCTTGCTTTTGTGAAAATATAGGTCACTTTGCAGAAAAATCACTCAGTAAATAAAATGTAAATGTAATGAAAGCGTTAACAACTAAGCCTCACAGATACCTCAAGCCTTCATTTGGATGTTCCCTTAGGATTGTACTGCTTTTCACCCAAAAATGATATTCGACTTATTGTCAGATACAAAGGAAGGATACAAGTTCTCAATGTTTAAATTCAAAGTCTAACAAATTTGAACATAGTCAGTATCTTGTGTTACCAGCACTTTTTTCCTATGGTGGATATTCATGTTTTAAAAAGTTGTTGAGTGTGGTTAGGACTCTTTGTAAAGAGGAGAATTATAGTTACTGATTACAGTTGTCATTCCCCCGTAGGTGGAGGCAGAGCGAAGGAAGAGAGCTACCGTGTTGGAGTCAGAGGGCACCAGAGAGGCAGCCATCAACGTGGCAGAAGGCAGGAAGCAGGCGCAGATCCTAGCCTCTGAGGCCGAGAAGGCAGAACAGATCAACAAGGCAGCCGGTAACGTCACCACGGAATAAGCCTGACAATGAGAGCAGGGTCGTACCCATGAAGTGCATTACCACCGAAGTTCAGGAACCTGGCTCCAAGTTCCTGGTCTCTCTCGATCAAGAATTTTTGTTGTTCCTGGCCACTTCTGTGTCTTTCACATCGCACAACAGGAACTGTGACACTTATGCTAAATAAGCATGGGAGACGCAAAAAGCTCATAGGGTGAACTTCATGTACATTTCATACATGACAAAATTACACCCCCACTCCAAAACAAAGGAGAAAGAAGTAATTTCTTTAGTTATTGTCAGTTATTGGGGGGTTCTGTCAGGTGGTTCGAAAATACGGGACGAATCATGTCTGTCAAATTAGCTCCACAGTAGTGCTAGACTAATAACCTTGCACTGAGAACTCAGAATAGGATCTGAATGTTATCGGGGGCAGTGGACCTGCAATGACCTTACCTTTGTGTGATGAAATCTGGAGAACCATAGCATATACAATCATGTAAACCTAAATCTATTTGGCAAGTTAGTTGTCAGGCTTATTTTTAAAACCTTTGAAAATGCACTTAGAACCAGAAAGATTCTCCTTTTACAGTATTAGCCTTCAAATTACAGTATTTTTGTCCTTTTTATGCTGCATTCTGGCAGTTTTTCAAAAAGAACTGAACCAAGTGACAATGTTTCCTTCCTATTCCCCTCCGTCAGCTTCCCGGTGAGACTGAATGTTTTGATTTTAGCTGTGTATTCAGGGATTCTGTGTAACATCACAAGCAAAGCTCTTGTATTGTTTTACAGCCAAGATGGAATAATATAGGTCTCTGTTAAATGTCTTTGCTCATACTTGTCTCCTATTTAGTTATCAAACTACCGTGTGCATTAATGTGATTAATGAAATATTAATGCGATTAATGAAATATTAATGCGTTATGGTTTTAACACGTTAACTTTCTCAGTCCTAATTTAATTTAATTGAGATGGGGGAAAATAATTCTATCAGCTCCCCTTTTGCTCTGCTACTTCTATCTTCTGCATAATTTCCAAGTTCCGGTGTGTGTGGTCAACCAGTCAACAAAGTCTAACACTATAAGCCCCAACCCAGTAGTTCCTGGTCGAACAAAATGTACGTACCCCGGAGTAGGGACTAAAAAAGGTTTATGTTATGTAAAGGTAATGTTATGGCTGATCGGTGTAAGTGGTATGGAGTGGGTAGCACTGATGACTTGAGGTTGGGGGTCTGAATCCTACCTCTGCTCTGTCTGTGGAGGTTTCATGTTCTCTCCATAACACGCAGATGTCCTTTGGGTATCCCAGTTTTGTCCTGCAGTCCAAAGACATTCTTGCTAGACTAATTAGTGTCTTTAAATTGTCATGGGTGTGTGTGCGCACGAGCGTGCCCTCTTGTTCCATGAATTGCCATCCATGGTCTACACCAACCTTGTGCCTTGTTGCCTGGGATAGGGTCCAGGCCCTTGTTCAGCACTGCCCAGCATAAGGGATGGATGGATACTAGAGGGAATCACTCATTCTCATTTCTTCCAATTTTCCTAGGTGAAGCCAACGCTGTCTTGGCCATAGCAGAGGCAAAGGCTAAGGCCATTAAGCTGCTGTCTGAAGCCCTGACTCAGCAGGTAGACATACTTGGCTTGTCAGCTGTATGAATGGGTTAGTCAGACATAGGGAAAAGTCATTTGGAGATGCATTCAGATGTAGTGTATGAGTGCTATGATGCCTCCTAATTGGAGGAGACCCTGTCGTCGCCCATATATGTGTAATGTGTAATATAATGTGGAATGTGTATTAGGATAATATGGGCGGTTTGTGTTTCTGCAGAATGGCAATGCAGCGGCCTCGTTGAGTGTCGCAGAGCAGTACGTGTCTGCCTTCTCCAACCTGGCGAAGGAGTCCAACACCATCCTGCTGCCTTCAAACACTGGAGACATCAGCAGCATGGTCTCCCAGGTGACTGAGCTTACAGAAGGATTGTTAAGACCTCCCCAGTTGTATCGGCATCAGGCTTTATTCGAGTTACCAACTGCATTTGCAAACTTTGGATGTCATTGGGTGCCCAGGGATAGGGTACATTCAGTGACCATCTCCTTCTCATGTCTGTCTATCAGGCCATGACCATCTACAGCAGCCTGGTCCAGCCGAAGAAGGCCAGGGTGGTTACTGCCACCACAGACACTGCACCCAGCATTCTCAGAGTGGAGACCGAGGAGAAACACCCCAGCGAGGGATCTTCACCATTGCCTTCTGGCGGTCAATAGATCACAGACTTGGACTGTTGCCAAGCACAGGAGGCTGATTTTCAGTCCTTTTCAAGAACTGGCAGAGGTGGGCAGGCTGGTCCAGAGGCCACAGTGGCTCCGTTTTCACAGTATCCCAGCACTACAGTCATTGTTCCATGAGAAAATAACAGTACCAAACCTGTGGTATAAATAATGCACAAGTTGTGTGATCAGATGATAAACATTTAGTCAGACAATATATTGTATCCAAAACATGACTGATTTGTGGAGGGGTTCCTCAGTTGCTGGGACAACAGTGCGCAGATCCTGTGGCTTTTTTGGGCTCCATTGCCTACCCCTTTGACATGTGGAAGACCTGAGGACAAAGACCTCTTCAGGAAAGGCCAGATGACCAGGCTTCAGTTATAGGCGAGAACGTCAACATTCTGTTTTTCTTCTTTATATTTTTTATTTTGTTTAAATTCATTCAGCTGCACATCCTCCTGCTTCCAGTATAACACACACTGATTTCTCTCGTTTGACAACCTAAGCATCACTCACTGGATAGGTAATCGGGGATGCTGTAAGTCTCCAGTGTAAGTTAATGTGATTTCTGTACACCAGCTGTTCAACAGCATCTCACCATATTCCCGTGCACTACAACTTGGTGCCTCCACCTGTGAGCTTTGTTACTGTAATTCTTCTACCCAATAATTTATCATCATCAATGTGCCCATGTCCACCATGATTATTTCCGCTGTAATGTCAGTACAGAAATGCAACGCAGTAGGATGTTTTACATGCCTGAAGCCGACTAATGGAACTACATGAGTGAAATGTTGAGCTTCTCAGTGACACCAGTTTGACTGACTTGGACAGAAGGCATTTCTGCGGTCATTATAGGTTATCATATGTATGTAGTAAATCATTTTATATGGAAGGATTGTGAAGATGGTGCATCGGTGAAAGATTAAATATTCAGAAAAGGCTGTCGTCTGTTTTTCCCCCCAACATTTCTAAACCATATTCTTAAATATCAGGAGCATTTCTAAACATATGCCCAATAGAAATACTTAATAATATGGTTAAATAATGCACTTCCTTTTCTATTGATATTTTTCTTGCTTTCCAGCCTGATTAATAATATACAGCACTGTGCAAAAGAAAATGTTTAAATGATTTTCATGTTGGTGTAACAATACAATGTGATTGTCAAAGTGCCATTTCAGAACCTCTCCGAATGTCACTGCAGTGCTTGCAGCAACCGTCCAATACAATCATGTATTTTTTTGACTCAACCACTAGAATACCTATATTGGCTAATCAATACCTCATTGAATCATTCAAATTAATTAATTGATTAATACATTTACTACCCAGATAAAAAGCTTTAAACATTATCTTTGACTGACTAAGACTTTTGCACAGTACTGTATAAAAATGTCTCATTTGTAAGCAACAGCAAATCATGATTCCTATGAACTGGTTCAAATCCTCCTATTCCATATTACAGATGATTTGGTTGATGTTAGATTTGGACTAGACTTGAAATGGTCATTCACTGTAGCTGCCTTTTTTATTTGAATTTCTATTATTGCATGAAAATTACACCATCAGTTTCTTTCAGTTTAACCTTTTTGAAAATGTAAGCATGCCTAAATTATTTCTTTAGGTGCTTTATCCACCAGAAGCCAGAAACTTCTGGTAATATTATCCATCCATCCATTGTTTGCCACTTATTCAGGTCCAGATAGTTGGGGCAGCAGTCTGGGCAGAGATACCCAGACTTCCCTCTCCCCAGCCACCCCCTCCAGCTCATCCGGGAGGATACCCAATTGCTTTCAGGCCAGCTGAGAGATATTAACTCTCCGGCATATCCTGGGTCTGCCGGTTAGACATGTCTGAAACACCTCCCCGGGGAGACGTCCAGGAGACATTCTAGCTAGATGTTTGAACCACCTCAGCTGACTCCTTTCAATGCAGAGGAGCTGCAGCTCTACTTTGAGCCCCTCCCTAATGTCCAAGCTCCTCACCTTGTCTCTAAAGCTGAGCCCAGAAACCCAGTGACGGAAGTTAATTTTCAGCACTTGTATCCACGGTCTCATTGTTTCGGTCACTACCCAAAGCTCGTGACTATAGACCAGGGTAGGAACGCCTTCTTCACCTACAGACCAGTACAGCGCTAACGTAACTGCTGATGCTGCACAAATCTGCCAGTCAGTCTCCGACTCCATTCTTCCCTCACTCATGAACAAGATCCAGAGATATTTAAACTCCTCCACTTGAGGCAGCAATTAATCCAAAACCTGAAGGGGACAATCCACCATTTTTTGGTTGAGTACCATGGCCTCAGACTTGAAGATGCTGATCCTCATCTCAGCTGTTTCACATTTGGCTGCAAACCGCCCCAGTGCGTGCTGGAGGGCACTGCTAGATGAAGCCAACAATATCACATCATCTACAAAAAGCAAAGAAGTGATCCTGAGTTAGCAAACTGAACCCCTTCAACCCCTTGGATGCGCTTAGAAATTCTGTCCATAATAGTTTTGAACAGAATCAATGACAAAGGGCAGCCCTAGTGGAGTCCAACGCCCACCAGGGACAAGATTGACTTACTGCTGACAATATTAAACCAAACTCTTGCTCGGACCTAATGGCCTGTAACACTTGGCCCAGAACCCTCTACAGGACCTCCTGAGGCACAAAGTTGTTTGCTTATTCCAAGCACTCAAAACATATGTAATCTAGCTAGGCAAACTCTCATGAACCGTTTTTGACTACCTATGTGACCTCAGCCTTAGTGATGGGCAAGTCCTTCTCTGAGTTTTCCAGCTGTACTTCCATAAGGAAGGTGTATCAGCAGGATTCAGGAGGTCCCCTTTCCACCGCTTCACTATATCCCCAGTAGAGGTCAGCAGCACTCCATTCCCGTTGTAAACAGCACAGGCAAAGCCCTGCTTCTCCTCTTCTATGGCCTTACCAAACTCCTCCCACACTTGAGATTTTTCTTCCACAACTTCCAAAACTGTATTCCGCTTAGCCTGCCGGCACCTGTCAGCTGCTTTGGGGGTCCCACAACCTAACCAAGCTCTAAAGGTCTCCTTCTTCAACCTGATTGCTCTCTTTACTGCTGGTGTTCACCGCCAGGTTTGAGGGTTGCTTCCATGACTCTTATAACATTATGCTAATTGTAAATGTCATTATAAAATACCATTGTTGAATGTAATGTTTTAAAGAGCTTTGAAGCTAATTACTCCAAGCACCAACAAAAACCATTCCTATTAGAAGTCTATTACGTGTAGCCTGTGATCAGAAGGTCGCTGGTCTGAGTCCCAGCTTCGGCAGAATAGTCACATGTCTGTGGACCTTTGAGTAAGGCCTTTAACCCCCAGCTCCAGGGGTGCTACATGCTGGCTGACTATGTGCTGCAACCCCAAAGCTTGCTCTCATCTGTGTGTCACATGGAGAGCAAGATGGGGTAGGAGAAAAGAGAATTTCCCCACAGGGATTAATAAAGTATCACTATTCTATTCTATTCTATTCTATAACCCAAGACATTAATTGGCATAAATGTTGTTGAGTCATTCAGTTTATTTCAAATACTTTTATAAAATAGCGCAATTAACTTGTAATATTAATCTGTTTTGTTTTTGAATAGTCAGTTTTTGTAAAATCGTGCAAATCATCTTAAAGAATATTGTCGCTATTTCTGAGTATTATAGCATCTGCTGCATTTTACCTCCAAAGCACTAGAGGGCGGTCACAGTCTGTGCCGTTGTCCCGAGGGTGGCCGGTCACCCTCTCTGCGCGCTACTGTGTTCCGGCTCCATGCCGGCTCACGTTTCTGCAGGATGGCAGCCGAATGAAGCGCGCGTACCCTGTTAAGGGAGCCGGGGGGGGAGCGATAGCCCGCGTTACCTGCGGTGGGTGTGTTTACCTGCCCATTCAGCACCTACGCTGAATGAACGAGGACGCGCAAGGTCAGAAGCTGATTCACACCGTGCTCCAGGTGGACTGGACCTGCAGCTTGCAAGGTGAGCCAGTTCATCCTGCTGGCATATTAGCAGTAACCAAAAGCAGCAACTCGGTCTGTGCCTTTTTTCCTATTTAAAATGCTTCCAAAACATGTATTAACGCTGCGTTTGAGTAATAGTTTGCATCGTTGTTAATTAGCCAGACTCTTAGCATACTTACAGCAGCTGTTTCATAAAGAAGTTCATAAAATATCTGGATAAACTAAGAAGAACATCTCAGAAGTCATTGAGTCCCGGATGAGTAGTGACAGGATTATATTACGTTATACTGTAATAAACAAAGAATATTTATACAACAAGTAAATTATCGTATTAGTGTAAGTGTAACTAAATATGAAAATGACAGAAATTGTTAAAAGTGATGGTTGTTGGTTTTAGTGTACATTTAAATAATAGATTTGTGGCTTAATAATCGTAATTCTGAGACATTTGTAATTTATGGTCTGCCACGTGCTCCACATCTTAAGCTGAAAAAAATCGTTTGATGTTTTTTAGGATGAGGAGACTTCCTGTTTTGTTGCTGCTCCTGTGGGTGTGTGCCACCTTCTACACTGGGATTTACCTCTTTGTGGGTGGCTTCATGCTGGTGCGACTGGAGGTGAACCGAAGCAGTTCCTGCAGCGACGTTCTACCCCCAGGAGACCAAGCTGGAAGATTCTGCAGTGGAGAACCGCGTTTCCGCAGGGCAGTGCTTCTAATAATCGATGCCCTGAAGATCAACTTTGCCCAGTTTGACCCCACCAACGTCATGCCCCTACCCTTTGAAAACAAGCTGCCAGTGCTGCAGGAGGTGACAGAATCACAGCCCACCAACTCACGGCTCTTTGCATTTCGGGCGGATCCACCCACTACTACCATGCAGCGAATCAAGGGCTTCACAACCGGCTCGCTGCCCACCTTTATCGACGTGGGCAACAACTTTGCCTCTAATTCCATCCTAGAGGACAACCTTGTGCACCAGCTGGGAGAAGCTGGTGAGTCATTTATCTGGGGTTTGTAGTTCATTAGATGGACTAAGGAAGTGCCATGTTAAGTGCTTTGTTTTAATCAAGAAACCTGATTTGAGGACCAGAATTTTGCTTGATGAAATCAAGTACCACCCGAACCATCTAAATGACTTGTCAGGCAACTCAATGGCCCCTGCCGTCTCTGAGTGCTGTGTGTTCTGTCTGAAGGAAAACGTGTGGTCTTCATGGGTGATGACACCTGGGAGAGCCTCTTCCCCAAGAAGTTCCACCGCTCACTGCCCTTCCCGTCGTTTAATGTGAAGGACCTCCACACTGTGGATGATGGCATCCTGAAACATCTCTACCCCACCTGTAGGTATCAGTTTGTGTGAGAAGCCTCATAGTTATATACTCAGACTGTAAAATGTAATTAATAATACTTAGAACTAATATAACTAATAAAATCTGCTAATAATGATGGCAGTAATGATACTTTTCTCATAACAAAAATGTGTAACCCTTGAATTCTGGAATCTGTTTCATGCAAAACATTGAGGCCAAAATTGTGAAAACGCCTAGCATTTTTGACATTACGCTTTAAAAATTACTACTTGATATTGGCGGTAACGTTTCTAAACAATCAAGGAATATTTACAAATATACATTGGACGATTAATTAAGTAACTGGAGCAACAGTCGAATAAAGTTCTGCGATCTCAAAAAGTTGGAAGCTTTTCCACAATTTTAGCCACTAGTCTACATCCAGGTTCTGCTGTTGTCTACTGTCTCCATTTGCTGTTGAGTTAAGTTCACAATTGGACAATTGGAAAAAGCTCTTTGCTGACTTGGGGCAGGAAGTGTTTACATAACAGAATACGGCCCTTCGTGGGTCGTCTTGTTTTTGCCCAAAACAGAGAGCCTCGTTTGTAGCTTTTCCACAGACAGTGTTTAGTCACTCCTCTCTTCTGTTCCTCTGGTATCCCTTGCGTGCAGTGCAGAGCAGTGACTGGGACGTGCTCATCGCCCATTTCCTGGGTGTGGATCACTGTGGACATCGATTCGGGCCCAACCACCCCGCCATGGCAGACAAGCTCACGCAGATGGACGAAGTTATAAGGTCACTGGGGGCTGCCGTGTCCCCTACCATTGTCCTGCTACTTAGTGGACTGCCCAGTGCTCTAGCATATGAACAGCATATGCAGAAACATTCAAGTGACATTTGATTATTTGCACAATGTGTTAGATCTGATCCATTTAGCATGTACAGGCAATCCCCTGGTTAAGCTTCCAGCTTTTGGACAACTCGTACTTACGAATGAACGGCTATAAAGCAAACTATATTAAAAATTTGAGTTATATACAATGGTTTATAATAATGTATGCAGGCACTACTTTATAACATTCATGATATCATTGCGTGGCTTCGGCTTGAAGTACAGTACAGTAAACGTTTACTATATACTGAGACAAATATTTGAGTAACTGACACTAAATAAGGATCGTATGCACCTGTACCAACTTGCCTACAAATTCACAGATGGATCTTGTTCATAAACAGAGCACTGCCTGTACTTTTCAAAGGCACTGCTTCATAGCATAACAAACATGGTAACAGCACTGGACAGAAAGCCTGTTAATTAATTGCTGATTTTTTATTTTTATTTTTTTTATTTTACCTTACCTTGTTTATACTGACATGCTGGAGTTCGATTTAATATTTGACTCTTATTTGAAGTTACCTTTTGTAATTTAGTTGCTTCAGATTTAGTGTGGTTTCATGTGGTATTTGGGTTATTTTGCTAACCTCTGTACCTGGAGGAAACACCTAAGCGCAGAGTGAACATGCAGAGAGAGTCAGGGGTGGGAATCATGCCCTCATCCCTCGAGGCGTGAGGCCACATTACTCACCCACTGAGTCACGGCACTTTAAACTTTTCTATAACCATCTATATTTATGTATAAACACCTTGTACTTCATTGTTACTCTTCATTCTGTTCTGTTCTTTTGTCAGATCTGTCATTAGGCTCATCAAAAACGACACGTTACTAGTGGTCATGGGTGACCACGGCATGACGGACACGGGTGACCATGGGGGTGAGAGCCTGAAGGAGACGGATGCCGCACTCTTCCTGTACAGCCCCACCCCACTCTTTCCCCCCTTTGGGTCCCAGGTCAGAGGTGCAGCTCATCACCAAAAGGGACTGTAGAAATCTGTGATTATTTGTGGTATGTTGATGTCGTTGGCAGCTGACTGATAGGAGCTTGTGGCTGATTACTCTGCCAGGTAGAACCGGAGGTGGTTCCTCAGACTGACCTGGTTCCCACACTGGCCCTGCTCCTGGGCATTCCTATCCCATACAGCAGCATCGGACAGGTGCTCCTGCCCATCTTTCCACAGCACACAGATGCAGCCGGGACACAGCCCCACCTCACCCAGGCAGAGGCACTGTGGATCAACAGTAAACAAGTAAATCTCTATTTGGATGCTCAATGGTCAGGATTAGACCAAATTTTTTGACACAACCGGGATTTTTGCTCAAAGGAAGTGAACTATTTTAGATTTGCAAAATACTTTGGTCTCCAAATTTTTGGTTATTTTCCAGATTGTAATGTACACTGCAGATTTGTGTGTAGCATTCACTTGGTTTTAGATTTTTATTCAGTGATTTTGGAGAAATGGACTAAAAATTGAGTGATTGTTGCATATTCCCTAGGAGAAAGGGTTAAAATGATACCAAAAACACTTTTAACGCTCTTAAACTATTATGTTTAATTTTATATAATGCCTGACCTGGACCTGCGGAAAATCTGTAGGTAAAGTTTCTGTTGGTCACCTGGAAAGTTGTAATTAAGGACTTTAATTTAAATTACCTTGAAAAAGCTGTATGCCTCAGTTTTTCATTTTTAATCAATGTACTTTTACTTGACTGATCTGTTTTCTGCTGAACACTGTCATAAGATAAGCTGTAAAGTCAATTCTTTGTCATTATAGCCAGTGTACTACGAAAGGTATGTTTGTGTAAACTCTAAAGCATCATGCAAGAAGTGGCAATGTAATACGATAAAATGTTTCACATGCTATGAAGTAAGTAAACAAGATTGTACCACCAAGTTCAATTTAATGTGCAGTAGTAATAAAGAGTAACTCGGATGGTTTGAACATTAGCTCAGTGGATTTGGGTAGCTCATGGCATAACACAATGTAGGAATGGGACAGAACTCCTTTACTAGAGAGAACTGGCTGTTAAAAGTGCAGTTATGGTTTAGTATAGTAACTGTGAACGCTAATGGAAGCGACAGCTTTTGAGTTACCTTTCATATCCTGATCTCAAGGTGAACCGCTTCCTGGAGACCTACGCCCACATGGCCAGAGACATCTCCCCGGAGAGCCTGTCCCTGCTGCAGGAGCGCTTTGCTGGGCTCGCTGCCGAGTACAGGAGGGCGCTGCAGGAGGGGCGCGTTCCCTCTCCGGCACTGCTCAACGGCCTGCAGGCCTACCTCAGTGCAGTGCGGGACGTCTGTCGGGCCACCTGGGCGCGCTTCCACCCGCTCAAGATACTCAGCGGGCTGCTGCTGCTGGCCACTACCTGCCTGGTGACTCTCGGCGTGTCGGAGCTGCCGAGACTGGCGGGAGGAGTGGAGGGCCCCTCGCTGGCACCCCCTGTGGTTGTGGGGGTGTTGGCCGGTGGCGCAGTGGTCACAGTACAGCTGATGTCTGTGGGATGGGCAGAGGCAGGCTGGTTCCTTGGCACAGCTGCTTTTGCCTCCCAGTCAGTGTTCCTGTGGAGGCTGCTCCGTGCCAGGAGGTGGGCCAAAGCTAGCCAAATCCAGCGGTGTGGCTGGAGGCGGCTGCTCTTGCCCCTCCCTTGTGTCCCCCTGCTGATCCTCTTTCTGCGCTGTGCCTCCCTGCTGTCGGACAGCTACGTCATAGCTGAGGGCCGTGTGGTCACCTTCTTGCTTCTCTCCCTGGGCTTCTATGTCCCACTGCGCCTCAATTGGGACGGCCTCCTCTTCTTGCCAAGCCCTGACCCCCAGAAACCCCCGTGCCCCTTCCCGCCTGTCGCCCCATGCTCCTCCTCGGCCACTCGTAGAGAGAGCCTGGCACTCCTGGCCTGCATGGGGGTGCTGGCAGCCTCGGCGTACGTTGTGCCGTCGCTCGCTGCCTGCCGCGAGGAGCAGGGCGATTGCGAGCCATCGCCCCTCCTGCTCCCCCTGTCACGCGTGCAGGACGGGCGCGCCCGCAACTTGCGCTACGCCCTGTCGGTGGCGTCACTGGCTGCTTGGACCTGTCTCCTGCGCCTTTGGCTGCGTCGCTGTGGCAACCTGAATGGACCGGGCCCTGCGGTGCTGGTGGCCCGCTGGGTGTTCCCGTTGGCCGCGGTGTCCGTGGCCCTGCACTGGGCTGTGGACGCCACACCCGAGGATACCTTCCGGGGCCTGGCTGACCTCATAGCCCTCGCCCTGACGGCTCTGCCTCGCGCCACCTTCACTCTCTTGGGGCTAGGTGCCGCCCTGCTCTGGTGGGACCCCTTGACAGTGTTTCTGAAGGCCCGTAGCCTTGCCGGACCTTCCCCAGCACCTCGGTACCGGGCCAGCACGGGGGTCAGCACCCAGGCCGAGCTGCGACACCTCATCCCCCAGCTGTACCAGCGCATGCGGCTCTCCCTGGAGGACGGTGGCCAGCCTGGAGCCCTTGGCATGGATGGCCGGCCCGCTGTGGAAGCCTATGGCCTGGGCACAGTGTACTCTGCAGCTTTGCTCCTGCTGGCTGGCTTGCTGGGCCTGGGGCTCCTTCTCCTGCACCCTGAGGGGGTGTCCTTGGCCTTCGTGCTGCTGCTCTTGGAGGGGGCGGCCCTGCTACAGCTCCATGCCTCTTCCAGCAACTTGGTGGCCCTGCAAGGAGCACTCATGGGTAAGTGACCACCTGACCATCTCAGTATTTGAGCCATCTTAGCTTCAACATAGGTAACTGTAATACTGAGATATTACTGAAGGGCCCGGTTGTTAGCAGCCCTGCTCTGGACGGTGTAATATAGTTGATTTGAGTATGCGCCCTTCCTTGCCTGCAGGGGGCTTCAGTGTGCCCTGGGTCCAAGTGATACTGTGGGATCTGGCTGCCATCCAGTTCTTCCATGGAACGGGGCACTTGCCTACCTTTCCGTCCATCCAGTGGGGGGCAGCCTTTGTGGGCTTTCCAAAGGGACACTCAGGCACCCTGCTACCTGCTGCGCTGGTCACTCTCAACACATTCTCCTCCAACATCCTGTTTGCAGGTACTGTGTTTATAAATGTATATATACTAAAGGTATTCATACCATATAAATAATAACAATGATGCATGTTAAATATTAGATATGTACACAGATATATTACATATATCCATAGGAATAAGATGTACACGAGTGGCCAAAATTGTGGAAACACCTAGCATTTTTGGCATTACATTTTAAAAATTACCACACGAATATTGCCAGGAAAGTTAATTAACAATCAAAGAATGCTTCAAATATCATACATTGGATGATTAAATATGTAACTGGAATAACAGTTGAATAAAGTTATGCAATCTCTAAATATTGGAAGTGTTTCCACAATTTTGGGCAGTGGTGTATACATAACAATAAGCACTTATGTTTTTATGTACAAAAATACAGAAGAAACATTACTCACTCTGTCCCTTTTAACTGTATGACACTGGCGAAAAATAACTGATGTTTAGCTAGTTAGCAGTCTCACATATAGAATGTCATACATGTTGAAAAACTAATTGTAATAAATTAATAAATAATATGATGAAAACAACAATATTACAAAGATTTTTAGTTTCTTGGTGTCTGTCAAACTGCAACAATGGTATATAGTGCTGCAGGAGTTTTTGTCTCATCAGAGAACTTTCCATATCCAACATAAATATTTAGAATGTTCAGAAGTGATAGCGGTCAAAGGACACCCCTCCTTGTCTTTGTGGTGATATGTGGTTAAGCTGGTCAGAATCTGTATCTTCTTTATGCCTCTCCCCTTCCCTTCCAGTGGGGTGCCCTCTCCTACTCTTCTGGCCGCTGGTGTATGAGGTGCGGGGGGGCCAGCGTGGTGGGCGGGGCCACATAGCAGATGGAGAAGAAGGAGATGATACGGTCATGGAGATGAGGCTTAGGGAGCGACCTGCCGACTTCTCAGCCACCCTGCTGCAGCTGGCCATGCGGTATCTCTTCGTCAAGGGGGCGCAGGTAAGCAGGTGGCCACATCGAGGCACACCGAAAACTCGAACATCGCGGGGATGGGCCCATCTTATCCTCAAAGGGCCAGTGTGTATGCAGGTTTTTGGGATAACCTTCAGGTCAGCTGTTCAAACCCAGGTGTGAGGATACTTCAGCCAATCAGTCCTCTAATTAGTCATCCGATTAGGGAGTTGCACTGATACCCATACGCACACTGGCCCTTTCTGGATAAGATCGCCTACCCCGATCCAGTGCATGTAGCTGGGAGTCACCATTTTTGCCCACCTCGTTCCCACAGGTCTTAGCATCAGCCCTGGCTGCAGCTATTCTCAGGAGGCACCTCATGGTGTGGAGGGTCTTTGCACCCAAGTGAGTCTGTTACATCAGGTTTTTTTAATCATAAAATGTTCAAATGTCATAATGCGGAACTGATTGTAGAAGCACTATAACAGGATGAATAAATGATATTCTATTTTTTTAATTCTTTTATCTTAAAAGTTATATTTCTAAAGATCATAATTGTAGAGAACATGGGGAACAGACTATTATTTTACAGGCAGGCAGCAGGAAGCAGTTTAATAATTGGTTACTTTTTTATGACCCATAATGTATTCATAGACTGAGTACTACAGTTTAACCTTGATTATCCTGCTTTGATAATTCATCTGTATAAATGCATGTATGTGATCAGTATAAATATTTATTTTAATGTCTTCCATGCAAACTGACCTGTACGTTTTCCCCTGCAGGTTGATGTTTGAGGCATCTGGCTTTGTTGTCGCCAGTGTGTTCATCCTTATCAGCTTTACCTTGGTCATGCGAGTAGACATTGCAGTGAATAGCTGGTTCAAGAGGCTTATCCCTGAACAGTCCAGGTAGCTCCTCACTCCATGATTCACTGCTTCCTGCGGTTTGGGGCCTGTCCCGTCAAACTCTGCAGCAGCTCACATTACAGAGCAGTGCTGGTGTGGCAGTTACCAGGAGGAGCGGTCACCTTTAACGGAACGTCCTGAGGAGACACAGTATAAGAGACTGGAATGATTAACTTGGTGGTGGTAAAGATTTTAACCACATGTTGAGGCATTGAACAACGGGGTCAGGTACGGACTCATGCCGTTGGTGGCTGAATAGGGGCACCACCAGAAGAATCTTGGAATCCAGATGTGAGGACGCCATGATGTAAGCCACGGTCTAATCTTTGCACAGGTTTCTCTGCCTCTACACCTTTAAGCCAAGGCCATGCTGTTTCTTTTCATTAAACGTGATTCTTCAACCGGGCGAACGTGTACATGTAGAAAAATACCAATAAAACTAGGCAGCGATAAAAGTTCTGCTAGAAATAACCTCTGCTTAATCTCTAAACTAAGCAGTCTTTGTTCTTTTGTTTTTAAATAGAGATTATGTTCTGCTGTTTTATTTTCTTTAAGAACCCTTTAACATACTCTGCATGTATAAGGGGCGTAATTTTAGCAATAAACATGCCAGGAGGTCACTAGTGTGTTAAAATCATTTATCTGGCTGCTCAATATTAGAGGCATTTGATGCAAAAGTATCCTTTCCCACATTTTCTTATCTTAAATATTTGATTAGAAATTTAATAATGACATTTTTATCTGTTCTGAAATCAGAAAGTAACATTTTTGTGTTTTGTGTGATGCAATAAGGATAAGGGGGAGCTTTGTTTTTGCTTTTAATTGGCAAGCAAATTTGGCTTGATATGTTTTTATAGAAAAATGCATGGAAACTTTAACAGTCCGCCATTTGCTGTATGGACTATAGTATCTAATGTGCAATAGAAATTCCCCTCACATTTTGTACTGTAAACAGCTGGTAGCAAGGAGACAAGGCTGAATATGTGAATCATATCCAAAGGTACTGATTTTATATTGTATGTGTTTTGTTTGAATAATTAATATTGCTGAGTATTTGTAATCTGAGCTGAAAACATAATTAAATATTTTGTACCTTCTCTGTTGTTGCATAATTCATTAATTGAAACCTTCTTGGGTTTGAAGGTGTCACACAAATTAATTGCTTATTATCATTCTAGTGATAGCCAAAACATGTTGCAAATGAACAGATGAAGCCACAACTCTTGCACACAAGCATAAATGGATGTATCAGTATTGTATATTTGCTTTAAGTCATTAGAGTTGAATTTTCCTGGTTATTTATACTAGGAGTTTTAAGCCCTTTTCAAATCGGGAACCCCAGAATGAAAACCGATCAGAGCTGGGGAACCCCTATCACTAATGTGTGATGACATAAATAAACAGGACGCAGGGTCCAGAAGTGGCTGGTGGGGGAGGACCTTGAATATTCAGCATTACATGCATTTTCAGTACTGTACTGCAGACGGCAGCAACTTCTCTGAATACTGCTGTTTGGCGTCTTTAATAAATAAACTCACAACATTAGACAGCAACTTAAAATGAAATTTAAAATGATGGTAGATAATACATTAAAGTACTTAAGGTGAGTATATGAAAAAATAGGGCAGAATTTGGCTGGTCTGTCGCCGCAGTGTGTGACTGTTGTGGGGGTACTCTGAGCTCTGCATTCACTCGCAAAAAAGTAAATCAAACATGCTTTTGCAGAAAATAAAACTCTTGAAAGGTTTAACCGGAACCTTATATTTTGCTTATAGATTCGTCGCGTCTGTTGTCCCATCATGCACTCTTCCTACAAACGAGATGGTTTTATTTTCACTTTCTTTGGTGCGTTTTCGCTATTTTCGCGATGGTAAGTTGCTCGTGAGGTAAACGTAATTTTAGTGTTTGGTATTTGAAATATTAACGCTAAACCCACTGAAGCCTAAATTTGATTTTGTGAAAAATAATTTGTTGTCCATCCACTTCTTTTGTATTCTTGTATTATACCGAAAGAAGCGTAGCGTCGTAGTTCGATCCATGTTTATCCATAACATGGAAGAATGGCTGTATTCACTAGCTAAACACGATGCTTAATTTTTTATAAATATGTAGTTCTTAACAGTAATTATTCGTTTATGTGTTTGAAGTTCGCGTGTGATATTATTAACATGTATAAATAATCCATAATGAACGCAAGGCCTGTTCTCAAGGCCATTCATTCTAAGTATAACCATTAAGACTGTTCCTTAACCATAATTGTATTCACCTATTTTTATTCTTACCGAAGGTGAAAATTTCTAAGGAGAGGAGAATGATCTGGAAAATGTCAACAAGGATGAACGTTTTATTGAGTATTCTTCTCCTACTTGTCCAAATGACTCTCTGCCTCTCTAGTGAGGCTGATGGTAAGGATAAGGTTACATTTCCGGTGGCAGCTGATGGTCAGCCTTTCCCGTGGCATAAAATGAGGCTCCCCGAAACAGTAAGACCACTGCACTATGACCTTCGCATCCACCCCAACCTGACCTCACTCGACTTTACTGGAACTGTCCAGATCCAGCTGGAGGTCCTGCAGAACACAGAAAGTATAATCCTTCACAGCAAGAACCTACAGATCTCCAAGGCGGTACTTTTGGAGTCAGACAAGCATCACCCACTTAAGGTTCTGGAGTTGCCTGCCTTTGAGCAGGTGGCTCTTGTAACTGATGCCCTCACCATAACCACAGGGCGGCGATATAGAGTTTACATGGACTTTGCTGCTAAGCTCTCAGACAGCTTTCATGGGTTTTACAAAAGCACCTACCGGACACGTGAAGGAGAAGTGAGGCAAGGCTGCTGCTTGTTGTTATAATTTTATTATTTTTTCTGTTTTTTTGTCTGTAGCCTTGAGTGATTGAATGAGGCAAAAAAAAACAAACAGTTCTCTTGACATTTAGGTTGCTGAGATTCTTTTAATCCTGTCTAAATTCATTTTTTCCGCTATCAGGTTCCTTGCAGCCACCCAGTTTGAGCCGACCCATGCCCGTGCTGCCTTCCCCTGTTTTGATGAACCAGCCTTTAAAGCCAATTTTTCCATTCGGCTCCTTAGAGAAGCTAAACACATATCACTGTCCAACATGCCAAAGGTAAAGAGGACACATTTTGCTTTTCATTGCTAATGTGAACTATTGCCTAAGTATTTTCTTGTCTGCAATTACACTTCCAAATGGTATAAGAAATAAGTCTTCTGGCTGTATTTGTGATAAAGAGGTTATTAAGCTGTTCTTTATTGTACTACCAAAACCAGAGCATGGAGATATGGTTTTAATCTTTTCTAAGACATATAGCTTTAATGTCACTGGTTTTTCTTGCTCTCCAGCTGAAGACTGTAGAGTTGCCAGGAGGACTGCTGGAGGACCACTTTGATGTCAGTGTGAAGATGAGTACTTACTTGGTGGCCTTCATCGTATCAGATTTCCTGTCTATCAGTGGCACAAGTCAACATGGAGTCAAGGTACTCAAACTGCCAGCTGGTCTTTTGCAGTTCATTTGCTGATATATTATGCAGTAAATAATGTACATCTTAGTCATATTTTATTAATGCTGGGTTACTATTTATGAACTTCATGGACCCTGCCTCCAGATATCAGTGTATGCTGTTCCAGACAAGATCAACCAGACAGAATATGCTTTGAATGCTGCAATTAAGCTTCTCGACTTCTATGATGATTATTTTGGCATTCCATATCCACTTCCCAAACAAGGTCAGCATGAAATATCAGACATATTATTTGGTGACAGTTTTGGTGTAAAGAATACACATATGTTGCAGAAAGTAACATGAGAGAAATTAGTTTTCATACATGGCATTAATTGTCAAAAATACTTAGCAAAAAACGAAGTTACAGTGTGATGTTTAAAGCACATATATCTCTGAGTGTTATCATTTAGCTTCTGCATCTGTTAATGAAGATTAACTGTGGGTATCCCCTTTAGACCTGGCCGCTATCCCCGACTTCCAGTCAGGAGCCATGGAGAACTGGGGCTTGACCACCTACCGCGAGTCTGGGCTGCTCTTTGACCCACAAAAATCGTCTGCTTCAGAAAAGCTAGGAATTACCATGATCATCGCCCATGAGCTGGCGCACCAGGTCTTTATGTTTTGTGTTCCTGATTAATTTTAATATATGTATATATGTGTGTGTGTGTGTGTGTGTATATATATATGCGGTTTAGTAAGTTTACTACGTTTATTGCATAGCTTTCTCACTTTTCTTTCTTAAGTTAAAATTATGCTAATTAGAAGCAATTAGCAATATTGTATTAACAATGGGGAAACCTGTTTTTCTCTCTTTCTATATTAGTGGTTTGGCAATCTGGTGACCATGCAATGGTGGAATGATCTATGGCTAAATGAGGGCTTTGCCAAATTCATGGAATTTGTGTCCGTCAACATTACCAACCCCGAACTGCAAGTGGTGAGGTTAAGTTTACCCAACGTCTGAAACTCGTTTCTGATATTCATCTGAGAAGTACACTTTTACTATTTAAAAAGTAGCAGCATTTTCAGTTCTGTAATAAGAATACATTGAATTGATTATGTAAAAAAAATACCCATGGATAACTGTTTGTTATCGCAAAAACTATGATACAACACTACATTTACATGTACTTTTATTTAGTGGATGCTTTTGTTCAATGTGAGGAAAATTGTACATTACAAACATACGTGCTTTTGAGGAGCCATCTAGGCAGAAGTACGGCTAAACTGAACTTCCAATGAATACCCAGTTACAAGTGCCCTACGTAACACTCTTATTATGATGACAGAACAAACCGGCAAGATCCTATCACATGATGTCTGTGTGTTTCGAGGCTGCAACAGTACTACAACAAGAATAGACCAATATGAAACAAAGCAATTTCACTGTGCATAACATTTCAGCACTGTCTGTATATCACACGTCTTTGTCTTTTATCTGTCTCAGTGGATCTCAGCTTAGTCACTTGATCTTGAACTAAAAACTTAATTGATTTTTTCTAAGCAGCTAATTTGGAAAAAAAAACTGTATATACTGTCGGACTGTTAAAAATATTGTATTTGTATTACACTGTAAACAACCCATGGTCCATAGATGGGTCAGCTACGCTGTTGGATTAACAGAGTTTGTGGCATGGCTTATGAGGAAGAATTAGTTCCAATAAAGGTTCTACTTTTATTGTGTGAAAAGTTGCAAAATCTGATGAGCCATTCTGCTGTAATTTACAGACTTTGCAAAGATATGGTTCATACAACAGATGGCAACACAATCAGTTTTATTTATCTATTGTTTGCTTATATATGCTGCAAACTGAGTTAGAAATACACAGTTATGGTCCAAAGTGATAGATGTTAATTTTTCCTTGCAACTTTTGAAAGTATTTTTAAAAATAAATTAAAAAGCACTAGGGTTGTCATTATCGATTAATTGAATAATCGAGTATTCTGCTAATTAATCTGACGATTCGTCGAATAATCGTTTATGTTATATTATACTATACTATACTATACATTGCGTTTGGTGCGAGGCAGGAATGAGCTAACCAACCATTGCAGGGTCACACATACGGTCAGTTTAGGCACTCCAGTTCATTTGAAGTGTTTCTGGAAAGTGGAAGGAAACCGAAGACTGTCAAAAAGCCACACTCACGCTGGGTATACACGCAAACTCCACACGCACAAAGTGGAGGTGTGCAGCGACAAAGCTACCCACTGCACCACTGTGCCGCTTACGATGATAATATTGATATGGCATTTCAGGCACATAAAATTGTGACATTACAAGGACCGCAATGGTCTGCTGGGTTCAAACCATCAGTACGCTACGTTAAAACATTTTTGGTCAGTCGAAGGAAAGAAAATTTAGCAAGCTTTGCAATTCTAACGGTGGATCCCTTTTATGATTATCTAGTATATGTCAAAAAACGGAATCTAAAGTTTACTGCCTTTGCATGAGCTCTGCATGCGCTGTCTGGGATAATAATAATAATTCTCATCCTATTTGATTCACTCAGAGACCGTTAGGCGCACTCGTGAGAAATTAATATAAGCAGAGAGAAGAAAAATGAACTGGAACTGGGTATGAAAAAACATTCGTCTACTGCTGTATGGAAATATATAGAGACGATATTCAGCAAAGGAAAGTGATTGTCATCACTGCTTTGTGTCTGTTGGCGCAACTAACGACAATATCACCAACATATTTGACAGATAACTTCTATTTGGCTATTTAGTAAGTTTTCAACTTTTTAAATATAGTAAAAACTTAAAATATCGTTCAACCGTACTAAAACACTTGATATGTTCACAAATATTATTAATATTATGTGGTTAACATGTACCGTATTATGTGCACAATACCGGCTAAGTGATCGAGTTAACATTTGTTTTAGCGGCGATTATTTTGACGTAGACCAATCGTAAAAAGTAAATTAAGCTAAATGATTTAAAGTCAAAGTGATGACAATGACAGGCTAGGCTACTACTAAATGGCACATATCTATGGCTAACCTCGCATTGTTGGGTGAGTCCGTCAAACCCAGAAATCTTATTTAATATATATTTGTCTTGCAGTCCAGCTGTAGTGATATTTAAGTTATGCTTCGCAATAGTGACGGACGACTGCATTTTCATTCTCTTTCAATGTGAAGTGTTTCCACACAACCGATGGTTTTCGCTCTTTATTTTCACCTTCATCCGCTATGCCCTGTCTCCCTTCTGCCATATTGGCTAGTAATCGAGAAGGAATTTTTTAATCAAAAAAATTTTTTAATCGATTAATCGAGTTTAATCAAGTAATTGTGATGGCTCTAAAAAACACTTTTCCCTTTAATGAGTCAGTTGTTTTATGTATGGTGTTTTACGCACCTCAGTAATTAATTAAATGTATTATTATAATGCTGCAAGCAGTGTTTTTGTAAAGGTAGAATTGCTGGTTAAGTGGTGAAATGGTCAATGCATTCAAGTTTCTTTGGCATGTATCTGAACAAAAAAAAGTTATGATCTATATCTTGGATTGTTATTCTAACAAAAAATATCATATGACATTTTGGCCATATCGCCCACCCTAACTGGAAATATTTATTGCTCTAGGATGATTATTTCCTGAGTAAATGTTTTGAAGCCATGGAGGTGGATGCACTGAGCTCCTCGCACCCTGTTTCCACACCTGTAGAGGACCCAACAGAAATTCAGGAGATGTTTGATGATGTTTCGTACGATAAGGTATGGTCCTTCCTGCATTATTTATTTGCTCTCTCAGGGTGTATTACATCATAAAATACATGTGCTTATCCAGACACATCACTGTAAGCATTAAAACAATAGAGCTACAGTCTATGATGTGTAGTTATTTGGCAAGTTGTGTAATGCTAGCTTCTAATATTACGAATCATCAGGAGAGAAATACTTGAATCATTTGAGTTTGTAATCAAACCATTCGCTGATGCTTTAGTATTTTTCTTTCTTCAGGGAGCTTGTATTTTAAATATGTTGAGAGACTTTCTTACACCAGAAGCCTTTAAAATTGGTATTGTCCGATACCTCCGACGCTACAGCTACCAGAACACAGTCAACACACACCTGTGGGAAAGCCTTACCAATGTAAGTCACATGACACCCTCCTTGATCACCTATTTAATGGTTGTATATGCCTTGGGATCCACTTGCTGTGAGTGTGTGTGTTCACATAGTTGTTGTCGATATTTTTTTAGTTCTGTTCATCAGATGAAGCTGATGAAGAAAGACACACTGGAGATGAATTCTGTCCTGAGAAGAGAGGTCACCCTGGAGCCTCAGTGAGTCCATGGTTCTCCTTGTTGTGGATCATTTCCATGTTCACTTTACCAGGCTGAACTGACTCAAATCTGATTGTTTTGTCTTAATGTGACACAGCTTTGATGTTTTCAGAGCTGTGAGGACACAGAAATCTGATGTTTTCAAATAAGATTGGAGTTACTTTCATATGTGGTCCTAGATAGTGTTGTAGTACTCGAGACCACTTTTTATGGTCTTGGTCTCATCTTGGAATCAACTTTATTTTGACTCGGTCTTGTCTTGGACTCGGACATAGAGGACTTGAGGTTTTATTTCAAGAGCAGCAAAGACCACTCTTCAAAACACCTTAATATTTATCACAGTGGCTTAACATCTATCTATTTGTTAACCCTTAGAACCCGACAAATGCAAAATGCGTTGATGCACACCCATTAATCTCAGGCTCATAACTTTGGATAGGTGTATTTGGATAGAACTTACTCGATCCAGTTGTCCAAGGTGCAACATAGCGCGCTAAAAAATCCAGAGTAATCCTATGTGCAATGAAGCATATATTTTAAACATTTTCCATGAAAAAGCACCCCTAATAATTCATAAAACATCTATATTATTCACATTAGATGGAAAACAAAGCGCATATTTGCTTCCGCGATGATCCACACGCTATCCTTCTGTGGAAAAAAATATTGGTAACACTTTACTTAAAGCAATCATTATAATGCATTATACATACTTTCATAATGCATTATAATGAATTCATAAAGTATTATAAACACGACTGTAACTATTCATAAAATGGCATAACACAGTCATGTGTATTATGCATTATGAATGCTCTATAAAGGTCTCATCTGTAATGCAGTATAAATACCTTCATAATAGCAGCATAAAGCATCCTTAATTGTTATACTGACCATTATTATGCATTATGAAGGTATTTGTATTGCATTTTAGATGAGACCTTCATAGAGTATTCATAATGCATGAGAAACATGGTTATACTGTGTTATGTCTTTTTATAAATATGTATAGCCGTGTCTATATTTTATGAATGTATTACAATGAATTATAAGGACAATTATTAGGCTTTATGAATAAGGGCTTCATAGAAAGTGTTACCAAAATATTTATTTTATAATTTATTTATTACCAGCCTATAAGTAAAGGGATAGATAAACTCTCAAAAATGGGCTGGAGTTCTACTCGAAATAACAAAATGCAGCATTCAGTGCAGCATTCAATTACTTGAAATTTTTTCAGTATTTATTCATAAAAGTTTGTACACGTATGTTTGATGTCAAGCTCCGTCAAAACCTTGAAATAGAATGCCCCCAACGTGCAACTGGAACATCTCCTACATGTAAACACAATGACGTGCTACAGCGTTGGTTTATTGTTTCAGGGTAAAATGCCGACTCAAGGTTTCATTCTCAAATTTCACTTTACCAATCATAGCGTATATAGGCGGAAAAATGATAGTGATAAACATTAAGTGTTAGACTCTAAAACCATCTCTTTTGTCTGTTTATCCAGTGCATCATAAACTAAACAATGCTTTTCTATTTCAGTTTCTTTCAGTTATTAAGTAATAAATAAAAAAATAGATGATAATAAAAAGTTACATAAGTTACCAATTGGATGCAAAATCAGAGATATTTATTTCCCCTTGGCACTAACCATGTATTACTTCACAATACTAAGCCATAGAAAGGTCCCCAATAAAACTCCTGCATTCCCCAATCATAGAGACTCTAATCTCAACATTTATATGATTATATTTGTAGTGCCTGCAGATTTTTATATTGGATGAGACTAGAAACTGAGAAATTTCAATAGGCAGCAGTAGTATTTCCAAATAAGAAGGATGATATCAAGACTGTGTCAGATTTTACACATCAAATTATGACATATAGGCCAGACTGTGTTGCAAACAAAACCATAAAGCGTATGTGGCTAACTCATGTACAAACAATGGAATGATCCTAAAATCAAAGGGATAGAAAAATGCTCAAAAATGGATAGGGTTCTAAGGTTTAACTCAGTACTGTGATTGGGTGCATCTTATTTGAAAAAGTGTTGTATTTCTACAGAAGCATTTATATTGAGATTTTAAGATAAAAGGTCCATGGTTCAAATTATACTACTAGCCCCAAGATGGTGCCTATGCTCCACATTTTAGAGTGTGTTATGTAGACTCAAATATTAGTCTGTTTCTGATCTTGTCTCAGTCTTGTCTCGGTCTTGATACACTCTGGTATTTTTATTGACTTGGTCTTGATTTAGGTGATCTTGACTACATCACTACTCCTACATCGGATATGTATCCGATTTGTGGCCATGTGACATGAATGAGAATGGTCAGATTGGAATTCATGTGACTTTTTGCCTGTACACATGTGCTGAGTGCTGTCGTTATCAGCCAACATCGGCAGTGTGGCAAAACAACAGTGGAGGAGAGCTACAGCTATGACTACAGTCAGTGGATGGATGGGGAAGTCTAACCTGAAACTGAGTAGTGATTGCAACAATTGCCAAAGAAATGGCAAAGCACGTCCATTTTGTTGGTTTTAATATGATGAGTTGTCTCATAAATATGATGTTTTTTGTTGAGGACAGATGCATTTACTTTACAGTTAGATACAGGTCATTTGTAATAATGAATAATGAACTGTTAATATACTGTAGGCAAATCTGATCTGAGAAAAAAATGAGGGTTTTACTTAAAGCTGTCATCTATAATGCATTATAAAGGTTGGTATAAGAATTAATAAAGTATTACAGCATCTTCTACAGTCATAAAGCATTATAGTGTTGTTTATAACACTTCAGTACTTCCAGTGAAGCTCTCCTCTATAATGCACTATAGATACCTTCATAATGCATTATAATGGTTAGTATAACAATTAATAAAGCATTACAGCATCTTCTATTGACCGTTATAAGGCATAGTGTTGATTATAATACTTCATAAGCTCCAATGAAGCTCTTACCTATAATGCACTATGGATACCTTCATAATGCATTATAATGGTCTGTATAAGCATTAAGGATGCTTTGTACTGCATTATGAAGGTATCTATAGTGCATTATAGATGAGAGCTTCAGAAAGCATTCAGAATGCATAATAGACATGTCTAGAATGTTATGCCTTTTTATAAATATTTATAGGCATGTTTATAATGCTGTAAGAATGTGTTTTATAGATTCTTATAAACATGGGTTTCATAGAAAGTGTTACCAAAAGTAGAACTGAGGCTTGAAATGTGAACGCAATCTGAATATGAACAATGAGGCGTGTATTGTGAATATAGTCTTAGAGTTGTAAAGTATTGCAGCATTCGGTAATATGATACAGTCCCATGAAGAGAGTAATGTTAAGTGCTACCTGCTAATCAGTAGGACATGTACTGCGTTGACAGAAATGGTACTTGGAGGATGATCTAAACGTCCGTGAAATGATGGACACCTGGACCCTGCAGGAAGGCTTTCCAGTGGTGACTGTGGAGGTCAGAGGTCGAGAGGTCAGATTAAGTCAGGAGAGATACCTTAAAAGTAAAGAGCCCTCCCAGACCTTGGGGTTAGTGTTTTTATATATCTTCGTACTACTTTTTGTGATGAATGGAGGCCATATCTAATGATGGTTATGTGTCTCTAATTCTGCTAAGCAGGTTCCTTTGGCAGATACCATTGACCTATGTCACCAGCACCTCCAGCACTGTTCATCGATTCCTACTGAAAACTAAAACGGGTTTGTAATTCAGTCATGGACTGTATGGTTTGATGTTATATTTTGTGTAATGAGTAATAGAATACTGAAAGCTCTTCGGTAGTGACACAGTTAAAAATCTTAATACATAGGTGTTTAAGGTGCCTTGGTATTTAAGAGTTTATTTAAACTTCCCTTCCTTGAACCATTTCTTGGTATTCACTAATGAAAGGGATCATTAAGAGTATGAAAGCTATGGTGTATGTGATTATTCTGACCTGTCATTCTCTTCCTGGGATAACCCACATGCAGTGAGTGGTGGATTCAACTGTGTTTGACATTTTATAAATCCATCCAGTGAAGGATTTCAGTTTCTGTAGCTGTCAAGTACTCGCTAGAACCCATCTCTCCCGATGTCTCAGACACTCAAACTCACTAAAGCAGCCGCTTGTGTTCATGTTCCTTCTGCAGATGTGCTGTACCTGCCAGAGGAAGTTCAATGGATCAAGTTTAATGTGGACATGAGTGGGTATTATATCGTTCACTACGAATCTGGCGGTTGGGATGTGCTGATCTCACTGCTAAGGCACAACCACACAGCACTCAGCAGCAATGATAGAGCCAGCCTGATTAACAACATCTTCCAGCTAGTCAGGTAAGAGACAAGGAGCTGTAATGCCTCAGATATCAAGCTTTAAAGAATATGTATCGCAAACAGTAAGTTATACTGGCAGTCCCCTAGTTACAAACATAATTTGTTCCCTAAGTCTGTCTGTAAGTTGACTTTGTAGGTAAGTCAGAAAAATAATAATATAGTACATAATAATTATTATACAATAATAATCAGAATCAGAATATTTTTATTGTCATTGTAACAGGTACAACGAAATTAGGTGCAGTCCTTGCAGTGTCAGAGAATTATAAAAAGGAAATTACTGAATAAAATAAAATAGAAAAGTAGAATAAAATAAAATAGAAAATAAATA
>JAAGVU020000113.1:27424891-27437307 GCA_011763525.2 Mormyrus iriodes
TACATCGAACCATTGACAGATAAGCTTTCGGCTTATAAGGCGGCAAAAGTATTTCTAAAAATTTGCCACAGCATGAAGTTTAGTTCCAACAGGTGTTATGAGTTCCTGTTCACAAATAAGCAGAAATAGCAATAAAAGAGGAGGGCACTACCGTCTGATCGGTAGTGTGCTGGGGCAGGCTGCGCATCATCCCGTCCAGCTCGTCAAACTTCATAAGCGTGGAGTGCACCTCTGCGTGCAACTCTTTGTACTCCGCGTACTGGTCGTTGAACACTGCCTTGTACTGGTCTCGCTCCTCATCTGTCCGAATGCTGGGGTACTTCCTGAAATGGGAAGGACGTGTACGATAATCAGATAGAGAGAAATAATGGCTAAGAAACCGTCTTATGCACATTTTCTTATGGTTATACACTTGCCAGCAAAGTACATATTAAACAAGAGAGAAGCACAGACAACAAAAAAAAAACATTTAAATCTAAGGGGATCGTATTTGGGTCTACTGAACAAAATATGCAGGTTCAAGTATGGGGAAAAAAAAAAAGTTTTGAATGGTGATTTGCATATTTCACAGGAAGAAGAAAAAGATGCAACCTGGCTTTTAGTGCTGCCTGCTAGCCCTGAGCATTAAAGCCACCCTGAAAAAAGCATTTTGCTGAAGCAAACACTTACTGAATGTAGTCTGGCATGACTACTGGTTTTGGAATGTGTCCAGAAGGAATGTGTCCCCTTAGGATTTCTGGCTGCATTTCCACAGTAACTGGTTCCATCTCCACGACACCAGGATAATTGTGCCTAGACTCAGGGGCTCTGGAACCTGGGACAATCTGCATGGCAATAGCATGGGGTACACAAAAACAAAAAATAAAGGCAAGAGACTACATGATAAGGGCAGTTGCCTTAGGTATGAATTCAGTAAAACCAAAGTATAAATTACTGAACTGTGGGAACTACAGCTACATCAGGCAAAATAATAAATAGATGTGTGTGTGTAGCGATACAATATATACAGTTGACCTTTCTGCATTGCGACCTTCCCCATCACTGTTTCGACAGATTGTGGGGTCAGCATAAATTAATTTGGGAGTTTTTTGGGCGTTTTGCAAAAGCCACAGACAACACGCAAAGGCCAGCAGATGAGATACAAATTATTTTGTAACTCATAAATGAGCAAACTATATGTACAGTGCTGGACTGGAGGAGGCCAAGCGTGTTTATGACAGCCTCTAGTGTGTTATCTCGCAGTGATCTTTGCATCACGTGTTTCTGGTATCTTTTCACTTTGCTCACCTAGGGGACCACAAAGTCTTTCCAGATCGCGGGGGGCCTGTGCCCCTAACCCCAGCGATGTGGAGGGATCGGCTGTAAATACATTTCCTGTTATCAACAGAAACTAAAGCTTAACTATGCTAGCATATATTTACAACAAGGTACGTTGAAAAACTACATATATTTTCATTATGAATCCTTCATTGTCGTATGATTTATAAGGCATTTGTTCTACAAAATGGAACATTATTACTCAAGGGAGGAAGAGAAGCATCAAATGTTTACCAAGGATCTTGAAGCAGAGTTGGCAGTCTAAACGAAAAAAGAGGGGAAACTGATTTACTGATGTTTCATGGTAGACATAATAAGACAATTACTACATAATTGGCAAACCAGTACGTGTAAATTTCAATGCATTTCAGGATATGGACAGTTATTCCAACATAACATATGGCAACTGATAAAGAATGAATTACTATTATATGTAAAGGTGATTTCATTTACAACTGCTGCAGATGAGGAATAGACTGAACTCTTCCTTCAGTGATTTCATTTACAACTGCTGCAGATGAGGAATAGACTGAACTCTTCCTGCAGTTGCTAAGCAACTAACCAGACTAACGATGGCAACCTCTAATAAATTACTCTTCCTTTGAGAATAGCCAATATTACAGATGGGAACTCACTCACCTCAAGGCCTAGACTCTCTCGAAGCCTGCGGGCAGCCTCATGCCGCCACAACTTAAGGCAAACGATGGCACTTATCAAGTATACCAGCATGGTGACAAAGAGGAAGATGATGGCGGCGGTCTGTCCGGCTTCCGTGCGGCAGAAGGCCCCGTTCATCCCATTGTTGAAGATAGGATAGTAACAAAGGCCGCCCCGGATGGTGTCCCTCACGTACACAATCCCGGCTGCCATGAACAGGATGGCCAGTACCAAATTGATGGCAAATTCGGTAAGTGGCCACCAGTTGGAGTCCAGCAGGATTGTGCGGTAATACATGCTCATGCCGAGTACCAGGAGAATCACCGTGACAACCCAAGCCAGGCCGGCCACCACCAGAACAAAGGGCGTCTGGGGCCCGTTGTAGTAGGCCCCACTGCTGCCACCGTACATACTGAACATCTGTGGCTGCGAGTAGCCGAACCTGTTGAACCATTCGTTGTCCTTGTGGACGTACGCGCAGACGCAGGCGAAGACTGCCGCCCCCAGAAGCAGCTCCACGCAGCCTAGGATGCGCAGCAGACCAGGCCAAGATTTCATGTATGCATAACGCATATTATATTCCTCCACTCGCTCGCTGTAGGTCAGCGCCGTGTGCTGTGTCCGCCCGTCCCAGGATTCAGGTGGGCCATCATGCAAGAGTGCCGCCTGTTCCTTGTGAGTGTTGTAGCTGCCTCCCGATCCTCCATATGGGTCCAGGTAGGAGTTGGGGGCGGAGGAGGTGTGTGGGGGCGAGCAGCGAATACCCCTACTGCTGCTGCCACCATTGGGCTTGTCATCGGGAGCAGACTGCGGCTTGCTGCTGCCACTGCTGTGTCCGCTGCCCCGGAAAAAGTTCTTCCAGGAATCAGGGATGAAACGATGAACGGGTTTGATGTCAATGGCATCCAAGTCTGGTTCACTGTCACTGGGGTCAAACTCAGGTCCCACAGGGGGATCCTCTGGGAGCGGAGGAGGTGGCAGGGGCTCAGAGCTCATGGCCAGGCTGGAAGCAAACTGATTCTGGAGGGGGGGAGGGTCATCTCTCCGCAGGGAGCCTATGGGAACCTGGTCATAGTGGGGACCTGCCCTACCCTGGGTAAAATGACCAGACAGCCCTTCTCTGGAAGACATCGAGTGTGTTGAGCCCTAGAAGTACATGAAGAAAGAAAGCTCTAAAGATGGACAGGACAGAAGACAACGACCAGTGCATTAAAGTACCTAAATAATCCAACCCTCTCATGACTTTACTACACTTTTAAAGCGATATTCCATGGAAGCCCATTTCCGCAAATATGATGGGAAAAATAAAGATTCCGTAAGTCATTATGAGAAACTCTCAAAATAACTTAGTATCCAAAAATAATGACTCTAGGGTCTCAAAACAATGAGAAGTTTTCTTGAAATAATGACTTCGTATCTCGAAATACTATCTCAAAATGAGATACTAAGAGAAAGATTAAATCATTATTTTGAAAAAGGTTCTCATATTTCTATTGGCTTGAATACAAGACTTTTTCCCCCAAAAAATGACATGTAAAAACCTACAGACATCTTATATTACAGGATTAATGTTATTATACACAAACAGCACTAGAAGGCAAAAATTATGTGCCTTCTGGTTAAACATGGCTATATACTCAAACATAATTGACATTTTAACAAAACGACATCTTATAAACATGATCCCACCCACCGCCCATGATTGGCTGACAAATGACGCTGCAGGGTTGGTCAGTGGGACTAATTACATAGTTACTTACATGCTTAGCACCGCATCACATGTATCTTTAGTGTACATTAAAGTGTATTTATTTTAATTGTAAATGTCATGTGTAATATTAGCCATGCATAGCTGGCTAATAGCCATAGCCATTAGCATGCGTTTCTTAGGCATAGTGAATGTTGTGGAAATTGTTGGATTCCCTGTGTGCTGCTGCTAGTATAAAGAGGCTGTTAAAGAGAGTAAGTTTAAAAGATCTGTCATCTTCCTTATTAAAATGAGTCAACCACAGAATACATTTGCCCTCTTTAGGTGGGCCTGTTGCATCAAAAATACTGTTGTTAGGGATTGTAATATTAATATTACCTTTTAATATCTACCCCCCCAAATACATTTGTTTTTTGGAATATTTAATACACCTACTGTAACGTGACTGCCTGTTTGCTATTTAACAACGTTATGTTTAACTTCTTAAATGTTCTTTTTGATTATTTTTCTTTTACCAAAAATGTGTGTATGTGGGGGGGGGGGGTAATTTTATATTATGGTACTAAGTAAAATTTTTTTGAGAAAGTACCTTGAAATAATAAGATATTAAGTCACTATTTTGAAGTTTCTCATTAAAATGACTTACAGCATCTTTTCTCCCCTCCATCACAGTGGCAGAAATGTGCTTCCATAATATTCAACACAAACAAAGTCAATCTGAAGCAGCAGTGGTGGGTCCATCATCTCAGAAACAGCTACATTCCTGGAATTTTCACACACTACAGTGACTAGTTCACCGAGATTTCAGAGAGAAACATACAAATTAACAAAAATAAATCCATCAGTGAAAATGACCTAAAGAGAGACATCTGAAGAGAATGGCCAAACTCAGTAAAGCTAATGAGGTGATCAGGCCTGACACACACACGTTTATGGATTAAGAGTATGTTAATCTTAGGAAAATTAACGTGTTTAACTGCATACCTCTTTCACATGTAGTAACTCAGCAAGGCTGGCATTGTCTTGCAGCTGGGCCACACAAACCTCACTTGGCCCAGTAAAGTTAGTGGCAGAAGTTAGTGTTTTCTCCTACATGGGAGAAAACAGCTGTCCAGGTCATGTTCTGTCATGTAAATAGTTGTGTCATTCAATTTTAATTCAGCAAATATCTGATATATAAAAGGTTTTTCTATCATCATTTTTCATTTTGAGGAAATTTGGCATGTGAATTACACATGCCTATCAGTGCTCAGATGGAGTTAAAAAATAGCCCACTCAGATATAACACTTTTTCTATACCCCAGGTAACAAAAAACACATTTCAGGGTGTTTTCTTATGAGCTGTAACTTTTTAAATTATTAGACCTACAGCTATACAGGTCAACTATAGCTCCTTGCAAAGCACAAAAAGAGTACGTTTTCCAATTAACTTTTGCATATGTTTAACTTTCTTTTTTTAAGGTAAAATTCATGTCTTTTAAAAAAATTATTTTGGTTTAAAAAAAAAAAAACCAGTAAAGGGCTTGCAGTAACAAGTCTATTTTTTAATGAAATACACATGTATATGTACTATGGTATATAAAATATCGATCTGTTATTTGTTTCCCTTCATGTGCTAAGCACCACCAAAAGGTTTTTTTTTTTTCAAATAAGGCTCTAAACCTCAAAAAAGACATGGGGGGGTGGGCACATTTTTTTCATTTAATTGGGTAGTAAGTCATCTTTACCGGCTTTCAAATTAAAAAAGAAAACATTATTCAAAGGGTTGTAGAAGTTAGGAGGCTCCGAAATTACAAAATCAGTAAAACCTGACACCATTAAACTCTTTTTGAGTTTTCCAACAAACTAAAGCTGAGCCATGCAGTTGTAAGAGTAAAAAATGTTACAGCTCATAAGAACACACTGAATTATCTGCTTTTGTTAGCTGAGGTTTACGTACTATATCTCGAAGGGAGATTTAAAAAAAAATAAAAATATTACTGAGCTCTGAAAGGTATATGCAATTCAAATGCCAAATCTCATCAAAAATGGTGATTCAAAAACCATTGGTTGAATTAAAATAGACTGATCGTGTTATTAACAAAAAAGTGTTTGGTGTTCGGTGACCAGTATTAATTATACTTCAACATATAATAATAATAATAATAATAATAATAATAATAATAATAATAATAATAATAAAAGTATACGAAGCATAGTGACGCAATGTTATATTAAAATACCCCTTTTTTCCCAGTTTTTATAACCTCAATCTATTACTGAAACTAGTACCACGTCCATGTCCAGGATAAACATATGGGAAACAAATAGATGGATATATCTAGTATTAATCGGAAAAGCATGTTTTAAGAACAGAGATAAGATTTACCAGCGTACTAGACTTGAAAAGGCGCTGGAATTCTTCACAATCGCATATTTCCGCCTTCCACTATTTTTAAGTTTAAATACCCCAATATTAGGCATTCAAGTTTCCCCCATACATTAAATGTTTTTTATATGTTACACCAGTTATGAGAACTTTACGAATGGCTATTTTAAGGCAAAATTGGTTTGTTCTGTGGTGTTTTACCGAAACGAATAAGAAACTTCCTCTCACTTTTTTTTCAGGACAACTAAGAACACCTCCAATAACTCTCTTAGAACATTTCCAAAAGTCCCACTACTTTTTATACTTGCTGTTCCTTCAGCGTCTTCAGTGCCAACTATGCTATTGTTCTGAAAGAGCTTTCTTACCTTGGTGTGGAAAAGGACCTTTTCCAAGAGCTTCCATGCGTGTCTCCCAACCAAGCGCAGGTTCAGCCGCTGCGATGGTACGATCACGTGACCGGCCCATCCCGGCGGCGTTACGTCATCACGTACCGATACGAACTCACCTGGGAAATTTCAGCGCCATCTGTCAGTGAATTACAGTGGGGCAGGTGCAGGTGGTGGTAGTGACGTGCAAGACACAGAAACCTACATTACTAAGAGTTTCGACATGTGCTCCTATGCTGGACAAAACTAGGATGCTTTGAGTCTTGAAACTTTACGTGATTCCCATTACTGTCTCTCATTTAAAGTGGATAATAGAAGAGAGATACTTTATTCATCCCTGTGGGAAGACGGTGTTTTTGCCTATAACATCTTGTTCTCCATGAGACACATATGCAGATAAGAGCCAGCCTTGTTAGTCAGTGACCACTGACCAGCACCCCTGAAGCCCCTGAAGCAACTGGAGTTAAGATCATTGCTCAAGGGTTTAATGGCAGCGTTAGTTTGTGGGCCACAGATTTTGAACCAGTGACCTTCACAGTCCTAACCTACTGAATAACACACCACCTTCTTAAGGCAGTGACAGCATGCATTTTTTTCAACATCACAGTAGTCTGCATAACAATATTATCCTATGTGGCTGTAGCACATAGTTATGTTGCGATATACACACGCTCCCCGGGTTACGAAGGTCCGTGTAATAATATTCCGATTTTACAATGGGTAAATGTTCTTCACTTTCAGTACATTATTCAATAAAATACATGAGATATTCAACACTTTTTTTTATAAATGAGGTTTTGTGTTAATGATTCTGCCCAACTGTAAGTATAATGTAAGTGTTCTAAGCATGTTTAAGGTAACATGTAACCCCATCGTAACCCAGGGAGAGGCTGTAATTTTAATTCGTGTTTTAAAGTGCACCCAATGTAATTCTTAATTTTAGCCAGGCGAGGAAGCTTTGATCCATCAATCAGTTTGTTGTTTGTAGTCAATTCTCACGTTTGTACTGTACCGACATCAGAGTAGGCTGTTGTTACGAGAAATGCCTGAGATTAACTTAACCATATGATACTGAGTCATACACAGATTAATTTATAAGGTATTACATGTACATGTATTATGCTGTGCACACATGTATTTAGAAAATCTTCTGAAACTTGTGTATAAATTATCCAAGGTGGTACTTAATAGCCCACGGCAAACCTGTGAAGATGCTGTAATTTTACAATTCTAAAAATGAGGTACAACTAGGATATGAAACCTTCCTCCATCGCTTATCCTGGTCAGGGTCAGGGGAAACGTAGCTTGAAATATAACTTAAAAATAAAAACTAAATATTTAGTTTGTAATGTATGCAGTTCTGCCTTTTCTTCTGAATGATTTCACAAGTACTTTGGGGTTCACTTCAAGTTTTCTTCTATAGTCACGCAGTTCAATTGATCAAAGGAGATCAAGAAGGTTAATGTCCTTATTCTTAAGCAATGCCATCTTCGGCACATTTCTGTTGCCCTGTCATATATGATTATACCAAGTGCCGTGCAACCCATTACACCGCTTTAGGTCGCCATCATCAGAGGGGACAAGGACTTAGCAAACCAATTTAATTTCACGGGCAGGGTGAAACTTGCGTAGGATGCCACGTGGGATATACCACCTAAGCAAAGCTGCCTCTCCAAATGAGGTGTTGAGCAAAGAATTAAACACATCTGTACGTGTAATATATGTGTAAAAGTCAAAAGACACTAAACAAATTTTTTATATGTTACGGTTTCGAGATGACCAGATAGTACATCTATATATAAGGCAAGAAAAATAGTCCATATAGCTGTAGCAGTGAGTAATCCTGCAAGAGTACAGCAAAATGTATACCAAAAAATGGCACCAGAGTACGATTTCAAAACACGTAAAATGGCAAATGGCATACGTTACGTTTGTTCAAACCCAAATCAGCTTGCCATCGACTTATCACCACCGTAGCCGTCAATAATAATTGCTATATATGTCATGGTTATGACAAGACGACAGAGAAGCCAATGTATACATTTTACAGATCACATGTGTCTATGCTGTCATACTCCGAAACAGGACTCGAATGTTAGAATCGAAATGTGGAGTTTGTGCAGCGGGAGCAAATTTGTGAAATTAAATAGAGAGAAAACAGACATGCCATGCATCTTCTGGAAGAGGCAACTATTTTTAAACCAGCGACAGACACACCACGTACTTCATGAGTAGAAAAACATTTTAACGGGCAGTAAGGACTCCGATCGCAGACGTAACGGGTTGTGTGTACGCATGCGTCTGGGGTACCGTCAAATGTCAATCAGTATACGCATGCGCGAAAGCGGTACCCCACATGATCACGAACGACGAAGTATGGTTGGTAAGCCCTTCGCAATGCATCATCAAAATGCGCCAGATTTCACGAAGGCCTTATATTTAAAGGGATACATCGACTGTTTATACTCCCGTCTATTTAGAACAAAAACGAATCAACAATCAATAATTAAAATAGCGTAATATGGCAGAAGAAGTTTTGGGTGTCCCTAAGGCAAGTTTATTGTTTAAAAAAATTTTCTGTGACAGAGAGCCAGCTACTTAGTTTATTTGGAAACTATTTTGTCAGTTGTGAAACTGTCACACTCCAGTTGCACTAAAACGTTTGTAATCTAGCAACAAGCGAACAACTTTGTTCAATTAGTAGCTGCTGACAATTTAAAATATTAACAACGGATAAAATTACTTAATGGCTGATACGTATTTTGTAAATTATCGGTTCTACGCCATCAAATTTGCATCAAATTTTATTTTTCGTTTGAAATTTATTAGTCTTTCTTATAGACTCAAGTTTTTGTTGTTTCTTATTTTAGCTGCCTGTTACTTCACCAGTTAAATGAATGCCACCATTAATACGCCAAAGCTGATAATGTCAAAACTTTCTGTCGAAAGGAAGTCATCAAGTAAGGTAGGCAATATTTTTTTATAACCGTTTATATACCCTCTGTTTATTTGAACTCTACAGAGCGTTTTATTTGCAATTTCTTGGCAAAACGTTTAATCTCATGACGTTCCTTTAAGGCTCGTACTTTTCGCTAGTGCTCCCATTTTAACATTTTCTCAGAGTACGGAGTTCTAATAGGCTCACAGTATGTCCATTCGCATATGTCATCATCTCAACGTGTTGCCTCGTGTATCCTAGGGGAACAGCTGGGTGGAGCCAGCCTTTGGCGATTTGTTTGGCGGCTCTGAACGGAACCCGCTCTCTATGAGAGAGACCAGCGCTAGAGAGTGCAGAAAAAGGGCACTGTCATCCAGCAAACAGCCTTTGAAAAGAAAAGGGGCTTCACAATCACATGAACCTGAAAATGCTTTTAGGAAAGACCAACAATGCCAGGATGAACCATGGGTGGACAGGTACTGCCCCCACACACAGGTACTGTGCCCTTATACATAGAAATCTTATGCATACCCCCTTTGCCAGTTTACCTGTAGCCAAAGGTAGTATGTTTTGCTTTGTCAGATGCTGCAAATTTGTGATCTGAACATATATTTTTTCTTTTTTACGTAAAGCCATTTTTTATTTGTCCCTGATCACCATTCGTATTTCTAATTGTATTTTGAATATAATATAATTCTGTATATGTCACGAAGGCTGACCTTGCCGTTCATCCGAAGAAGATCAAGGAGGTTGAGAGCTGGCTGAAATTGCACATCGACAACCGTGTCCAAAAGACAGTATGTGTATCTGTGTGAAGTGGGGTGATGTGTGCACTTGAGGGTTAAGACTCCGAGCCTGTGGTCAGAACAGTGGCAGTTCTAGTTTGTATGTGCCGTGCCCCCCCGCCAGCAACAACAAACATCTCCCACTAACTGTCACTTTTATTAAGACTTTTGGAATGATACAAATGTATAACCATATGAATATAAAATATATATACAAAAAAAATTGTAGTATACAAAAATGAGAATTGAATTATTACACTATTACCTTATTAACTAGTGTACTACTGTTATACTAGTCTATTTCAATAGATGCGTAATATAGTCATAAAGAGATGTAATGGTGGCATACCATTATCTTTATTGTATTTCTCCACCTATTCTTTACTATTGTTTTCTGAACTGGACACCCTATGGCTTATACATTTTTCTTTTCCATTTGTGTTAATTTGGCACTGTAGCATCAATACATTCCCCATCCCCCACACGGTCAACCAAGATACAAGACTAAACTAGTTCACCTTGGCAGTGTGCTGACTGGCTTTATATTATTCTTCACGATTTTTCTCAAACCAGGAAAAAAATTTAGCGATATGTCTGTAAAACTATTCCAAGTATTATGAATATTATGAATTTATTTAGTAGCATTTCCCACTTTGAGTGATTTTTGGTATTTACATTAGAAATGTAAAAAGTTAGAGGTGCGCTGTTTGATAGATTTCCCTGCTGTCCTTACCTCGGGCTTGCAGTGGGGCGACCAGAAGTCAACCCAGCCCTGCCCCCCTCAACTCTAACCCTAATCGGTCTAGGAACTGTCTGACCCTGCTTTTTCATCTGTATGTCACTTTGGGTAAAAGCATATGCTAAATAAAGGTAAATGTATGAAATATTATTACACTGTGCACGTAGTTTAAAAAATGTATGATATCCTACTTATTTCTCCACAGGGAGGTGCTATACTGTTGCTAACTGGTCCTTCTGGATGTGGGAAGACTGCCACCATTCAGGTTTTAGCCAGTGAGCTAGGTTGTCAGATTCAGGAGTGGTCTAACCCCTCTACTTTCTCTGAGTTCAAGACAGAAGAGTCTTTTAGACAGACATTTGACCCTGGTGAGCCACTTCTCTCACTTCTGTATAATTTGATGATTGTACTGTATTATAGGTGTGATGCCTAAAGGCACTATATTTACCTAGGTGTGAGGTGCAGCATGAAGCATAATGGGTGGGTTTCTCTGGTATATGTAAATGGCATGTGACTTGGTGACTTGTCAATGAATCCTGCACCTCAGGTTTTGTGCATAGTATAAGACATGTTAATGAGTTCAGAACTTCACTTTGCACAACTATTGTTAACTGCAGAATTAATCCTGCAGAAATTGTCAAATGTTTCTTAGGTTTTAAGCAATTTTGGTTTGACTACTGAGCTGGGCCTTCATGATTATAAACTTGCTTTTCTTTGACAGAGTCAAGGTACAACAGTTTCTTTGGTGGGTCTCAGACAGTACTTTTCCAGGAGTTTTTACTCAGGGCCAATAAGTACAGCACTCTGCAAATGCTGGGAGATGGCCAGACAGGCAACAAGAAGCTCATCCTTATTGAGGTAAGCCCACATTATTCTTGCTCATTGAACATGTATGTATTTTTAACATCTTGCTTAATTGAAATGGGGGAGGAATAACGTTCAAAGTAATATTTAACCTATACCTTAGGTTTAGTTTAAGGATTTAAACAATTTGAATTAATTATTAGTAATAAGTGTAAACTTTTCTGATTGACAGGATTTCCCTAATCAGTTTTATAGACAGCCAGAATGCCTCCATGGTATTTTGAGGTAAGATTTAAAAAGAATTCTGAGTATAATAAATGTCATATTTTTTAAAAACATATTAGAAATGATATTAATAGTAACTGTAGATTATAAACCTTAAATGAACGGAGCCCAGGCGAAAGGTCGTTTCTGTGCCTTTCCTATCTCAGGAGGTTTGTGAAGACTGGCAGGTGTCCTCTGCTGCTCGTAGTGTCAGACAACCTCAGCGGAGACGGTGGCTCCCGACAGCTTTTCCGCAAGGAGCTTCTGGAGGAGCTTGGAATCTGCAACATAAGGTCAATAAACGTGTCATCTAATACCATCCATCCATCCATCCATTCTCTATAACCGCTTATTCCATACGGGTTGCGGGGGACCGGAGCCCATCCCGGAGGCTGCGGGCGCAAGGCAGGGAACAACCCAGGATGGGGCGCCAACCCATCGCTGGGCACA
>JAAGVU020000113.1:27437422-27477913 GCA_011763525.2 Mormyrus iriodes
GAACCCGGGCGGAGACGTGAACCCTGAGCCCAGAGGTGTGAGGCAACAGTGCTAACCACTGCACCACCGTGCCGCCCCCCCCATCTAATACCATGTCAATTATTTTTATATTATGACAATGTAATGTACAGTATGTGCCACTAATTTTTACATTTGCACAAAGTGGAAATGTAAATAAAAAGCTCTGCATTAATTTTCAGAAGGGTTATACCGTAAATGCATCATACAGGTTGACTTTGGATGTGTACAAAGAGGTAGAAATTTGATGCTGTCCTATCACTGTAAATTATTTTGATTTGTCCTTCAATATTCTTCTTTACTCTGCTGCTTTTAAAGCTTCAATCCCGTGGCACCCACTAGCATGATGAAAGCACTGAACAGGATTGTGGCCCAGGAAACAAGCAGGGTAAGACGGATGTTCTTGCCGACAGGAGAGACATGCTGCGGGTGGAAATGCTTTTAATCCTGTGCTCTGATACAAGACCTTTTGCTTGAATTCAGTGGTTTCTTGTTTCTAAAATGTCTCAAACATCTCTGTGGAAGGATATGTTCAAACCGTAAATGGAATTTTTGTGCATCGTGTTTCAAATGTATATGGCATAATTTGTTGGATATACTGCGTCAAGAGAAATTAATCAGGTGGAATGTTGTACAGCGCATAAGTATTTGGAGAGTGGCACATTTCAGCGAGGTACACTGCCGGAATGGATTTGAAATGAAACGACGCGTAAAGTTCACACTCTGAGCTTTAATGTAAGACCAGCCATGAGTGAATTGTACCTATTTTTATACATACACCCCCCCCCCGCCACAGACAAGTTGATGAGATCTGGATAACAGTCCCTTGTGTATATGCTTGGGTGTTTGATTTTTCCTTTATTCTGTCTTAGAGCGGAGGCAGGATCATGGTGCCTGACAAAGAGACTCTGGAGCTGCTGTGTACTGGAAGCTCAGGGGACATTCGCGGGGCCATCAACAACCTGCAGTTCCTCTCCCTCACAGGTGAGGGCTCTCTGTGCAGTCATGCTGTGATATTGATCATGTTTGTTCAGATTTTGTTGCGGGAGAATTGCAAGCTTTTACTTACCAGAACCTGAGTATCAAAATGTGCTGTTTGTTGTGTAATGATAAGCAGCAGCAGCAGAAAACAAATCTTATGTATTGTGTTTGAGCACAATGTGTAATTCCATCAGTCTTCAGAAGTGTTTTTGAGACTATTGTGGCTTTTCACAATATTCTGTTAAAACTATGAAACAATGCATTATGTAATGACCTGTAAGAATTTTTTATCTCAGAATGCGGTGTTATTACATAATGTGTTGTTCCACACTGTATTACGTAATTGCATGACAAAATGCAACACATTTATAGCCTATATTATGATTTTTATATTACAACATTAACATCATTATCATTATTATTACATTGTCCAAATAAGAGCATCAGACTTGTTAATTTATGAATGAAGTTACAAACTACTTTACTTACAAAGGGTTTTGAGAAACACTCATTAATCAATGAATGATCTTAAGTATGAGATGAAAAATTACTTAGTGTCACAAAGCTTTTGCGAAACACACCCCTGAAAATTTACTAAATTTATTTAATGAAAATTTGTTACATTTTGTCCAGCTATTACATAGTGTTGTTACCTCACTTCCTGCCTGTGCAGATAGAAATTCAAAATTTAAAATGTCCGAATCAGTGTACATAGTGTCACAGTTAAGTTCAGACTGATATCCTGATGTTTGACATTTCAATCTGTTTCTGGAATACCTTTTAACTTAAGATACTTACTCATTATGTAGTTGATCCAGTTCACACCCATTCCTCTTCAGGTTGCTGGTCTGTCCTTTCTTGCAAAGGGAGATGCATAAGTTTGCACATCTGTTTTCCTCAGACTGCTCAGTACAAACCAGCTTTTGGGCACCAGCAAAGAACAAGCCGATGTCTGCATCATCCAGTCGAAGTGTCTCTAAAGGAAGAAGCAGGAGTAAATCCACAAAGAGCTCCGACCAGCAGGATACTCAGTCTCAGGCCATTGGGGGCAAAGACGCTTCTCTCTTCCTTTTTAGAGCCCTGGGGAAGATACTTTACTGCAAAAGTGAGTTGAACATGTTGGCAGTGTGTCTTACTCTTCTCTCTTATGGTAAAAGACTACCTTGTGTTCCATTGTGATGTGACATGTTAACGGTCAACAGGAGAGAGCTGCAGTGACCCAGAACTGCCTAAGCTGCCTGGCCATCTATCAGAGCACCGAAGAGGCAAGCTGCTGGTGGACCCTGAGGTATTGTGTGGGGTCACAGCACCATGCTTGTGTGAAGACAGTTGTATGAAGGCCTCAGACTGAAATGCACACTTGTCTCCTCTGTTACCTTCAGATGGTAGTGGAAAAGTCCCATATGTCAGCTGAGCTTTTCAACCTCTACCTGCATCAGAACTACATTGACTTCTTTGCCGATGTGGAGGATGTGGCCCGGGCCAGCGAGTATTTGTCCGATGCAGATTTTCTGACTACTGACTGGACTGTAAGCTATAATCCCTAGTATCATAATAGGCTTGTGATCGCTGACCCTCTTAATCTAAACTGAGATATACACTGAGTCAAAACATTATGACCACTCCCATGTGACACAAATAATGTTGACTTGTAAAATCTTGTAAAAATGGCACATGCTAAGATCTGGAATATATTAGACAGTATGCTAACATTCGGTACTCATAGTTGACCTGTTGAAAACAGAAGAAATGGGCAGGAATAAAGACCCAAGTGACATGGATAAGGGCCAATAGGTTATGGAAACTGGGTTAGAGCATCTCTGAAAGTGCAAGGTTCAGCCATGGTGAGTACCTACTGAGAGTGGTCCGAGGAAGGGAAAAAACCATGATCCACAGACAGGATTTTGTGCAGCTAAGACTTGTCAATGGTAGAAAGCAATAGATGGGTTACTATCTTTGTCGCCCCAACACCTTATCAGCACCCAACACCACTGCTATGACTAGTGAAACCTCAGGAGGTTGACCTGAGATGCTTGAATGCAGAAGTACTATTACTATAGTCAATTGTTAGAATCATCTTGCTGCTTCTTTAAATATGCAACTCTGAAAGGGGTGGAAAGTCATTCCCTCATGGTCTTTTTCTAACCGTTTCATTTCCTCCTGGCACCTGCTTTACAAGCATAAAGGTCATGGCTCAGGTGGATTTCATAGGCATTTTTACGATAAGATGCTGCACCACTGTTACCAGTAGTGTGAGGAATTTCCTTCAGCTGCTTTGTCTATCTGGGTTTTTAGTGGTGGCTTCCTCATTCCAGTGATCTCTCCTTCCCCCAGTCGCGGTGCACCATGAGAGAGTACAGCTCCTCTGTGGCCACCAGGGGGCTGATGTACGCCAATGCAGCTCGGGCCTCAGCCGACACTCAGACTTTCACAGGCTTCAAGCCCTTGCACAAGCCTCACTGGCTACTTGTGAGCAAAAAGGTAAAAGGCAGAACTGATGATGGGTACCTGATTTAAGCATTATACTACTCAGATGTACAGTACATGTTTGTGTACTTGATGACAAAAATTATATATACACTGCTACTTCTGAATACATCGATTTGCGTACAGATGGGCTCAATTGCTTCAAAAGCAACATTTACTTGTTTTAAATGGTTCTTACCCAATTGGTTGATTAACTTCCACATCTGAGTTTCCCTTTTTCTCTTCTTTCTAGTACAGAGAAAATTGCCAGTCTGCCAAATCTCTCTTTGTTAGCTTTTGCTTGACACCCTTGAGCCTTCAGACAGAGCTGCTGCCGTATTTTGCCCAGCTCACCAACCCCATGAGGAATCAAGGCAAGACCGTTACTACACAGTCTTAGTGACACTATGGAAACAACACACCACACAATAAGTTAACATCTCCCAGCCACATGAGATCTCATGGTGAGGTACCTACTATGCTTTAGTGGTGTTAAAATTGAGACACTTTATACAAGCTCACCAACCCTATGATGATCTAAAGTAAACACTCTGAAACATAAAAATGTGAGATAATGATAGCTTTAGTGTTTGATTACATAAACTTGTTCAGGAACAATAATGTTGCTTCATTTTAAGGTCATATAACCAAAAAGATGCTGTTGCATTTTGGTGGAAATGTGAAACGAACATAGTTTGCACCAAAAGCACTTTACTTACTTGCCTTCCTTTCTGCTTCCTCTCTGATCTGGATGTTCAGGAAGTGTCAGGCATTGAGAGAGACTGAAGTGCTTGTTGTCTTCGCACAACTGCCTGTTGCATTTACAGAACTCTGCATTTCTCTTTGAATAGCTCAAATAGCTTTCATCCAAGATGTTGGCAGAATGCCCCTCAAGAGGTACCATGCAAGGTGGGTGGAAAATTCCTGTAAACACAATGATACCGCAAGTTAAGTTGACGTATGGTCCCGTTTAAATGACTGCTCACTGTAAGATCATTAGCATTATCGTAAGAGGAACATTAACTGGAGCAGACCCTTTTTTTTCTTGCGGATATATAGTTAGATTTTTTGACTGGCTGTGTATGTTTAGTGTGTGTTTTTTTTAACACTATTAAATGTACCTCATTTCTTATACCTGTTACGGAGAACACACATTAGCTATTCAGTCTGGAAAAATTTGGTCTGTAATTGAATCTGTCCGAATTGAGGCCAGACACTGACGCTGGATGATTATGCCCTTATGGGTTTTTGTAGGCTGAAATTTGAAGCTCTTACTGACAAAGAACCGGGACTGCTGGACCTGGACAGCGACGAAGACGATGCTGCCTTTCCTGCTACAGTTGCCAGTCTGGGACTGACAGAACCACTGAGTGCAGCAGCTGACCCCCCTGGAGAGCTCCCCAGCAGCCAAGGGGCATCGACGGACCTGCCTTCCAGTCAGCCCCAGCCGACTGCTGCCCAAGCCTTATTAGATGAAGAGGAGTTTGTCATTGAGGAGTATGACAGTGACTGACTGATAAGCCTCACTGCCAGAACAATGCCAAGTGCCAAGCTGTGAATTGCTTACAGATGTTTTGTTTTGATTGGCACTGTTTCTGCATTTACTATTTATGTTTCTCCTAATGCCATTTTGTGTGCCCATGTTGTGTGCTTTATAACAAGGATATGCAAAGCTAAATATAATTGCATTTTATGTAGAGTGGGTACAGTTTATATGATTGTTTATTCCATACACTTGCCTACTGAATTACTTTTTCGTTGTATTTTGCTGCGGCGATGTGTAGGACACAGGAGTCAGCTACTGATTTTCAAACTCTGCTAGTCAATTACTAGAGTGCTGCCCAGCCTAAGAGCCCCACACTAGTGCTTTTGCTGAAATTAGATCATTGCTATGATTGCAGTCATACCAAACAACTTTTATTGGTTTTTGAACTCCAGTTCCTTCCTGAATTTCTATGGTACTGACCAAACCGTGTAAAATATGGATTAGCTTTCATTGTCGATTGTACTTCAGATGCCTTAAATATTACCAAACCTATTTCTAAGACCCGTATTTGCCTTTAAGTATTTATTCTCGGAAATGCACGATCCCCAAATAACTTACAGGCCGTTCCTGCCAAACAAAAGTAGCTTATTGCCTGTAGTGACCCCTAGTGGTCCCAGCTTTGGTCGCTCTTTGTATGTCGCTCTCCTGCAAAGGGGTGGTTTCAGTCGAATATGTGTGGTGTTGGCGGTTTTATTTTCTTGAATCCTTCATTATTTCAAGTGTCATATAATATCACGGCTCTTGTAGCTCAGCACATCGAGAATCGCGTTAACAACGCAAATATCGTAGGTTCAAATCCCAGAGTTTTTGATAAAAGCGTCATATAAGTGAATAAAATGTAATCACATTAACATACAATAGTAGCGCTTGCTGAACTGAAATTAAATGCACTAACTTCCTCTGGGAAAATGCCAAAACAGTGTAATCTTAGCTATTCCAAAGTGACTATCACGCTTGCAGAGACTGTTACATTTTGGGGAATATATAGTACCTGAAATCGTGTTACATATTTGCTTGGGGTTTAACTAGTACATCAAAGACCTTTCCTTAAGCCACCACTCCATGCTACGACAGATCAGAAGGCACAGACCGTACTTTTCCGAAATCCAGATGACTGCTATCCAGATTTCAATATGTAAAAAGCTGGAGTCGAAATCCACTTTATCGTCGTCATGTCCGTTCATTTTGCCAAGGCCAGCCATCGGAATTTGTATTGGGTTCATTTCAAATTTAAAAGTATTATTACAAAACAGTATTCACACGCACATTACACTTAGTGCGCGCCGATGAGCATTGTTGATAAAAAATACTTAAATACCACAAACGCATATGCCCATATTTTGAAAGTAAATATCTGCTTTTCAGTATTTTTGGAAATAAATGAAGAAATGGTGTTGCTGTCGCTTTAAGGAGCGGACGGCGGATCCAAGATGGCGGCGTGTCTGTGCAGTGTGCTGTCAGGCTTTTCTTGATTAAAAAATATATAACAACTCGGCGGAAACCAGAGAAGCTGTGGAAACAAAGAACCGGAGTATAAAATCAAGAAGATGAAAGCTAATTCTGGTATATATGGTATACACTTCACGTTTTATCTTAAAGTATACCGTGATCTTGATCGCTAAGTCTGTAAGCTCGGTGCAGTTTTTTACGTTAGGGAATGTTTTAATTGTCAGCATGACTGTTTTTGTTCCCCTTTTTACACTCCAGTAGGATAAACGATTAGCTTCTTGTATGTCGAGTAGTCAGACTAGTTATTTTGTATCGAACGGTCGATAATAGCTAACCGGGCGCTTACTTTGTACAGCATTTTTGTGTACAGCACTTTACCAGTCGAGTACCAGCTAACCCGCAGCTCGACAATGGTAAAATAGGGCCATGACTAGTAAATAATTAGACACGTAGCCGCTTTATAGTTTCACTCTTTATTTATGAGATTTTTCGAAGCGACCAGATGTTCTGTGGTGTAGTCTTCCAAGTTCAGTATAATGTGTTTTCAGCCCTGTCCATCAGGTGTTTTATATTAATCCATTTGTGCTCCATGTTTGTACACATAATTGATTTATCGATGTTGTTTGTTTTATATTGTATGTTTTTGGCAATGAATGCACCAGTCGTGGCAAGAAAGTGCGGGGAGATGGTCTGGTAATTTAGTTAAATTAGTTGGGATCAGCATGAAAAGTCCCTACGGGGTATTTTCCTACTGTATGACATGGCATTAAAAGGTAATATAAATAGCCCCAGTGCTTTTTAAACGGAATTGGCTCATCGCTGTTATTTTCTGATTAAGCTGATTAAATTTAATTAGTACACTAAATAAAAGTCATTGTTGTTTTCCTGCATTTTTATACATGTTATTTATTGGCTTATTGCTTCCTGTTTCTTTTGGAGGTTTGCCACCAGTTCATTACATCCCGTTTTATATTTTCTCGTCGTACTGTATGTATAGTATTCCATCTTTTTTTTTTTTAAACTAGGGCAAGGAGTAAAGATGTAATTAAACGTGTTTTACTTGTTTAATATTCGTAAAATGACGGTTAATGTATTTTACTTTTATGCAGCTATATTGTTATTGTGTATAAAGTTCTTTTGTTTTTTGGATGCAAGATTGTTTGTAACTGCAGTATAGAATGGGGTAAACTCCAGTTATTATGATATCTTTACCAAGGAAGCCCTTTGACACAGTTTATTTGATAGCCTTCCCTGTGTGGCTGAAGTGGTATTAGGCACATTCTTTGCTTTGTATGACTGAGAGTAAACTTTCCCAGTGTGCTCGCTGCTGTTTTTGGGGGCTTTCTTGTGACACAGCAGTCAGCCTCCTGTTGCTGAACACCACAGGTCAGATCTGTTTTTGAACAATCTCAGTGCTTGTTAATTAGATCGAGGTCTGCCAGGCACAACTACAGCTGGACCTCAAGTTCCTGATTACCAGGCTGAGCTGTAATTACTGTACTTAGTGTGATCACCACCAGCCACAGACAACAGCCATGTCTAAGTAAAGAAAAACTGTTTGAACAGAGTGCTGAGAGAACTTCACACATGTTTGAAAGTATTTTTCAGTTTTTTTTTCCAAGACCAAAAAGCACCTTGGTTTAAATCTGAAGTTAATGCAGTAAACTAGAGCATACTACTGTCTTAATACCCCTTGACCCTGGCTGGCGTAAGTGTTTAGAAGATGGATTTCTATGGTGAATAGTGTCATTGTTCCATTAACATTTTCTAAGTATCCATGTTAAAATTGAGACAGTTTCATGTCAGATTATACTGTTCTGCTTAGGTAACCAGCTCTGTTTTGTAATTAAGGCCCATTCTGTAGCATTTCCTTATCAAACCGTTATGAGATTGTAATAAGGTGTCTTTTTTTGTTCATATCTTGACATTCTGCAGTCCAGTCATGTTCCCCTACAGCACTGGTTATCATTTACCAAACTATTAAAAGTTGTTATGATGTAGCAAATATGCCAAATTAAAACACCAGACAGTCCACAGAGATGACACATTTGGGAAAAGTTGTTTCATTTTTTTTTATTCCAAGGGAAATTCTAGGATTATCCCCTCAATCTTATACATTTGAAGCATTCCACCTTTTTCTGTGTTGTTTTTACTGTCTGGTTTTAGTGATAGCATAGAAACATGTTTTATGAATATAAAGATACGCTGATGCTAGAGTCTCCATTGTGATGTACTGTGGTAAATGCTGCATAACATGGTTATAAACCTAGGTTGGATAAGGTTTTTTCTAGTAGCTGAACTTGTTTCTAATTATCTCTTTGCTCTAAAAAAATACTTTTCTTAGTCTTGATTGATTTGGCTGCTCCCTGCCATGCTGATATGTTTTCTGCCCCATTTCTCTAGGTGCAGAGGGCTGAGTGGAGCCTCTCTTCCCCCAGGATGGACACATTCTTCAAGGCAGCTGTGTGCGATCTGGACAAACTTCTGGATGACTTTGAGCAGAATACAGGTTAGAACTGAGCAATGAATTAAACTAGTTGCTTATATTATGTAAGATTATATCAACTTTATTAAGTATTTAATTTGATGAACACTTCAGTTCCTTTATGTGTTTTCTTTCATACACATAGAGGATGTAGACTGAAAATCAGCAGCACTGACACTTCCTACCTCCACCTATACTATGCTGTTCTTTTGTGCCAGTGCTTTCTATGGGATTAATGTCTTACTTTCCAAATCTACAGACTCTGCAGCTCTACATGATGCCAAAACCCAAAGCTACAGTTCCCCTCAGAGAGCTTGTGGTCCCCCAAGCTGTGACTCCTACCCAAGAGATTTTGAAGTGACAGGGAGACCTTTGACTGATGTGGACCTCCTGTCCTCTGTGGACAACAGGACAACTAAAAGCATAGCGCCACCATGTCCAGACAGGGCACTGAAGCCTGTCTGTGACCTTGTCAGTGATACTGGATCTGCCAGTCTTCTTCGGGCAAATAGCCACGATGCTTTTAAAGAGCTGGACGTTGCCGAGAAGCAGCTTGAGGAGGAGCTCTTGGTGGATTTTGATTCTCCTGTGATTTACCTGCCTGGAAATGCATCACCAGTGGGTATTAGGAGAACTCATGGACAAGAATCACCTGATAATGGAGCCTTATTGGAATCGGACTCTCATGACCATCTTGTCATTGGAGAGCTTCCATCATCAGTTAGCCTACTGGATATAATTTTGCCTGCTTCTTCAGAGTGTGCTGGTGAGACCCATAGTGACGTGTCACCAGGCAGTTCTGAGGCTCAGGAATCTGTGAAGAATGAGTATGAGGATGCTGTTGAAAGTGTAGAAAACATTGCAAAAGATGATGAGTTGCTCTGTGCTGCAGAAGGAGAGGATGTTGTCAATGCAGTATGTGGAAGCAGTGGAGATGATGGGGAGAGGCTGGTTACAAACAACATTGCTCATTCTCATGAGTCACCAGTACCTAGTGATGAGAAATGTGACCATCAAGAGGCAGGATCCAGGGGTACAGGCTGGTCTAACAGCTTATGTAGTCCAACACCTAGCTCTCCACGGCATGAGTCCTCCTTGTCCTGTCTTCCAATGGCTGTGTCCATGTGTGGATCTCTGGTGTCTTCTTTGGATTCCCAAGAACATGAGGAAACCAGGATCCAGAAAGAGCCAGAGGTTGTGTTGTCAAACTCCCAAATGAAAGAAGTCCAGTCTGACTTAGATATCCATCAGGTTACCCTTCCAGTTGATGAAACTGTAAACCACACAAGCCCAGATGCTGACTCCAGTGAAGTGTTAGATGAATCAGCTGCAGACTTACTGTCAAAGGTGACATCATTCCATCATATGATCAAAACTCATGAATGCTCTGAAACATCAGTAGCTGCTTTGTCACCCGATGCCTGCCAAGACTCTGGGAGTCTGATACAGGAAAATGTATCTCCTTCAGCTTGTGAGGGTCCAGTTACGCCTCCAGATTATGCGTTTGTGGAGAGCTTCCTCTCTGAGAATGACCAAGGTGCCCTGCTGGTGACTGATGAGGAACTGGATGCTTTCTTGAGGGGGCAGAGGAATACCACTCCCATGGGCCAAGCAATGGAGAAATCTGCAGATGGGGGGATTTTGGAAACAAATGGGTATGGTGCAGATCTCTATACTTTCTCTCAAGATGGTTTCAAGGAGGAAGAACATGAAAAAATTAAAAGTCACCAGGACATAGCTAACTACAAGGATGGTAACCAAATTCTTCCCTCTGTGGAGGAAAGTAAAGATTTCAGCCCCTCTTCTCAGTCTCAGGACAGTAGTCCTTGCAGTCCAGATCTTGATAACAGGTGTAGTTCAGAAGAGCTTATCAGTAATGTGGGCCAGCCTAATTTTACAGCTAATCTGCATCCTTATTTTGGAGGGGCAAGGCCTAAGCAGTTGTATAGTCAGCCACCTAGAATTGCCTCAGCTTGTGAGACTGAGGACCATGGAAGGAGTGAAGTTAAGGATCTTCATAACCCTGGAGAAATGCTGGGGAACACCACCCAGTCCTCTTCTGCCACAGTCCCAGTTGCCGAATTCCCCAACCAGTGTACAACAAATTCAGGTTGCCCTTTCCAGGACAGCTATGAGAACAGCGTTGATTACGAGGAGCTTTCAGAACCGCCACCTTACTCGAAGGATGGGCCTGCTCTCACGGTTGACCACCAGCATCTGATGAAGGAGGCTGATGGCCTAGGTTTCAGACAGCCGCCCTGGATACCTGATTCTGAAGCTCCCAATTGCATGAACTGCCATCAGAAGTTCACCTTCACCAAGAGGAGGCACCACTGCCGGGCTTGTGGCAAGGTGAGTTACTCGGGCTCTTTTAGGAGGTCAAAGACTTGAGGTCAGTCTCTTCAACCTAGGGTTCTGACATATTTTGGTGTTGGGTAAAAAGGAAATTTTAATTTAATACAACAATTTTGCCACTAGTCATAAATATCTAATGTATTTTGGCAGTCTCATTGTCAAGTCATTGAATTTTTTTTAACATAAAATTGATGCTTATTCTTATAAATTCAAGACATTTTACACATGCAGTGAGCTGTGTTATCAGCATTTTATAGCTCTAATTTTTCTGCACTCTGTTAATGGGTTATAACAGTATAATTTGAATTGTGAACACAAATTCATTACAATACAAACCACAGCAAGACTTATAACTATCTGGGCAGCTGGAGCATGCATTATTCTCTCTTCATTGCAGTGCCGTCCTATCCAGAATACCCCTTATTTTTAATCACACATTAAATCATTTGTATGTTTCCTTTCCGGAGCTATTTTAAGTGGATGTGAAGTGTCAGCAGGGTGTATTTTTAGTGTCTGCTTGTATCTTCCCTGGCAAGCAGAAGCTGCAGGGCTGCAGAGAAAGCATTTAAAGGCAGTAATCGGTATGGAATAATAGGGGCTTGCCCTTCATTGTCTCCATCCATCACCATGGCTGTTATTTTCAGGTGTACTGTGCGGTGTGCTGCAGCAGGAAATGCAAGCTGAAATATCTTGACAAGGAAGCCAGAGTGTGTGTTATTTGCTACGATACCATTCAGAGAGGTGAGTTTTTTTTTTTTGATTCCAATACGCAGGTTGGAAAATTCTCTATCAGCTTTGTTTTGAACTGCTCCAGGCATGGTAAGATTATTTACCTACAGACCTTGGACCAAATATGTTTAAAATTTCATTATATTGATTGCTAGAAACCTGATTGAACTATTACTATCCAAAGCTGCTGGATGCCCCTTTTGGCAAGGTATCCGAATGTGCAACGCATCTACTATAGATGGTAATTTTAACAGCGTATTTGTAGCACTTGCCAATTTCGAAGTGATTTCTTAGGGTTTTAGAGCAAAGAATTTGTATTTGTTTCTGTATTTACCCAAAGCTAAATTTGGTAAATCAAGAGCTCATTTTATGTTACTTTTTTAATGGAAATACATTGGCAGAATGTGAGCTATCAAAAATTAGCATTGTTTTTTTAAGAAATGAAGAATATATTTTATTAACAGCTCAAGCATTAGTCTTGCCTTTGTTGTTTAGATTGTGTGCCTTGTGTATGTTCTGGTCTGTAGGAAGAACTCCTAGCTTTTCCAAAACTTAGATTAGCTGCCTTATTCAGTTAGCAGCTTGTCCTGCCATGGGTTCCCTGAAACACTGCTTTGTTCTTTTTTTTTTTCTTTTCTTGAATTGTGGGACTGATCTTGCTGAAATATCCCGATACGCCGTGCGATGTGGCCTTTTATTTTATTTTGATGGATGGATACATTTACTTGCTGTCTTTGGCCAACCAACTCTCGTCTGCTCAGCTGTGGAGTATGATAGAAAGATGATTTTATCATTTATCATGCCCTAGTTGTGTAGGGTTAGAGTACTCTTCAACTCAGTGTTTACTGGTCTTAGATCATCAGCAGAGCTGATAATGGGTCTTTGTCACATAAATAATGCAGCAGTTGTCCCTGATGAGTCAAATGACAACAGCTGTATGGAAGACAAGTTTTATTCACATGAAATTTAATTGGTATGCTATTTTAATATGGGGCTTCAAAAAATAACTTTTGTTCCACAGTCTGCAAAATTACCATTTAAAAAAAATTTTTTTCCCTGCTTTGTTGGCTTTTCAGTTGTTTTATCTTTTCGTTATATGTTTTGATAGCTAAATTCAAAATAAAATTAATTATTTAAATAATGCGAGTACCTGCATGAACACACTTTGTTGCCTTTATTTGTTGAGGAATTTCCCAACTTTTGCAAATCTACTTAACTGTAGGTACATGCCTTATTAGAAATGACGTGTCAGGAAGCAGGACGTTTATATTGTTCCCATGGTGTTTTCTAGCCTAGCGCACTTGGCGACATTTGGAATTAGTCCTGGCAATCGCCTCAGAGGTCTGAGGTAATGTATCGCATGAGGTTGCTACAAATGTAATACCCTCGAAGTATTATATGGCTTAAAAGTAGTAATACATACCGTAGAACATTACTGTAATCTTACCCCAGCCATGTTCAAAATGCTTATCTTGAACAGGATTTCTGGGGTCAGGGCGTAGTTAGAAATTCTGGGCCTCTTGATCAAATGTCGCCTTGGGCCCTCCACTATGACTGGCACTTTCAATCTGGGCTCCCCCTTCAGTAGAGCGGGGTGGGCCCTGATGGTAGATTTTTGGGGTCCCTATAAAGTGCTGAGCTCCGTGAATCTGACAGGGTGTTTGTGCCCCTGGCTGGGGGACATGAAATCTATTCCAGGCAGCACAGGGCACATTTAGGGGTTACTGCTTGGATAAAATAGAATCGTAGAATAGTATGGATGGGATGCCAGTCAATTGTGGGACATGTACATTCACACCCTCCGACATGACTGGCAAATGAAGTAATGCTTAACTAACACACTTACTAACTGCATGTCTTTGGGGAGACGGGAAGAACATGCAAACTCCACACACACAAAGCAAGCGTGTCAGGGAGTTCAGTACTTTACCCTTCCATATTGTGCACTAAGAAGTTTTGAAATTTCTTCAGATCTCTTTTGCATGCTCACATGCTGTCCTCATTCTCTTAAGCAGTGGCACACATTTTTGTGACTTGTGATTGAGAAAAGTAGCCACCATGGGATATGGATTTTCTGTCCCTTGAGCAGTTTTGAATTGAATCCCAGGATGTTCAGCTCTAGAAATTATTAATGGCAGAATATTGCTGATAGTTGTGGATTTCCCAGTATCTTTGGCCGCTGCCTGGTAAGAGAGTATAAAAATAGCCCTCCAAATATCTGGCCTGTGTTTGGGTTGTGGGGCTGAGAGACCCGTGTGGGTATGCTAAAGTAGGTAACTAGCACAGTTCCTCCGAGGCCTGCATTTGAGGGGGTTAGCTCCACCTAAAGCTTTCTTCATGGAGTAGGTCTACTTTGGAATGGAGTAACCTCTTTCTGCATCACCACATCAGGTCCCCTGTAGTTTAATTTCTGGTTTTGGATAAAACTGTAAAAAAAAATAAATAAATAAAAATCTAAATAATGCTCTTAATAAAAGGGTTGATTTCAACAAGATCCAAAACCTATATTTTTCTGAATATCTCAGATCAATCAAGCCGAAATATTCAACTCCATAAACAAGAAAATGATCACAAGTTTTTATTTCTTAATGGTTCTTATATTTGATTATTGTGCACATACTGACTACACACACGTCAATTTTCACCATTGGCTGCAGAGCCAGTGCTGTGTGAAGTACAACTGAAAGACAGTTTTAGTCATTCGTCACGACCTGCAGTACAAGGTTAAACTTCGGCCCGCTGTCTACTAACCTGCTTGCCATGTTGGCAATGAGTTCACAATGAATCTTTGTCTCATAAATAATGCAACAGATGTCCTTGATGAGTCACTGATTTTTTTTGGCAAATGAATTCTTCTGCTTTTAAAGGCAAACTGCTGTTTTTTTTCCTGTTCTTTTACATTTTCCTCTATCATTGGATTTTTATTTGCCAAAGTAATAAAACTCAGGGCCTTGTTTCCGATTAAGAACCTTGCTGGATATCTGCTGTCCTCCCCGGTGCCCAGCCCTGCAGCATTACGTGGTGTGGCCGACGGTGCGGCTCTGAGTGGCCATTTGTAGTGGGAGGAGCCCCGGCTGTCGCAGGCCGCGTCGGAGCTGTCCAGGTCCTCTGGCGCTCGTCCGGGGGAGGGTGGGGTGACAGGGAAGCCAGGTTGCTGATTTGCTCCTTTGGAGACCCGTCATCTTCAGGAACATATAAGACTGCAGAGGGCACATGTTTGGAGCAAACAAACACACATGCATGCAGATTGAACATGTTAATATTTAATTGCCCTGGCATCCTCTGTTCTCTGCAGTGTGGGGTGGGTCCGGCAATCGTGTAGAAAAGGGCGGGTGGCTTCACTCACCCTGGAGCACGTCTGTCCCCTCCCCCCACCCCCTCCCCCCCCAGCATGGGCCCCGCTGCATCATCCTTGCCTCCGCTCTGCACACGCAGCACCTAACTCAGTTGTGCTGTGGGGCTGGACACGGGAGGGAGGAGACGGAGGTGAGGTAAGCATGGAGGAACATTAGTGTGGAGCGTGGGCATCGTCTGTTCCGTGTCGCTGCTCTTTATCCCGTGGGCTGTGTGTGGCGTTAATGATGATGATGATGATGAGAATGGAGAGTGGGTCCACAGACGCAGATTCGGGGTCTTTTGCTGCATGGGGCCGCAGGTCACTGACAGGCCTGTTCGTCCCCGGGTCGTTAATCCCTTTGCTCCAGGCCGAAGGGTAGGACTCGTCACAGTATAAAGCAGGAAAAAACCCCTTCCTTTTATATTTTTTCTGCTAATATTTTTTGCTGTTTTTACAAAGACGGTTAAGGTGATACATCTACTGTTAATGTAACGTTAGCTGCCATCTGACTTTAAAGCTTCTCCTTAATAATAATTAAATGGAACTAATCTTACTAACGAGTTATGTCCTGGAGTTTTTGTGTAGTAAGTCATGTTACATTTCTATGATTATGAATAGTAACTGCTGTATTAAATAATAAAAATATTCTGTGTCTGTGGAAGCTGTGGCAGTAGTACTAGGTCAGCTGGGCTGTTTCTAGGCCTGGCATGAAACATAAGCACTTGGTTTTGGCTCAACAATGAGGGCTATAGCGTCCAATCTGTCCTGTGGGAGCAGTGACTCTCCACTCTGTCTTACACGCGTCATTTGCTTTGACCCTGTTTGTTTGCTTATTTATTTTGAGCGCAGCTACACCAAGGTATTGCCAGCTTGTCTTACTGTTTGACATAGATTTTTGGATGTTTATTTGCTGATGCCACTAGCTGTCTCGCGAGTCATATTTCAGATAAAGCTTAATAATTATGGTGTAGATTATTCAGTGTGTTTTTCCACTGTTTTTTGTGGATGTTTGGGTCACAGCTTCCAGTGCTGTGATGAACGCAGTGCTGCCCCTGACCTCTGTGGATTATAGTGCGTAATTAGCAGTGGAAATGACAGTATGAGTGGCAGTGTGTCTTTAAGAAATTCCATCTGCTTGTCACTAGACCCGGAACCCAGCTTTCCTGTGCCTGGACTGCTGTTCCCCCCTGACTTCCTCCTCCTAAGCATGACTGAGCAGCAGTAGCTTTGTGCATTATCAGTTTGTAGGATTATTGCTCTTTAGTCTGGATTAGATGCTTGCGGGCTGTATGTCATGTTATCATTTTAATTCTATTAGTGGCAGTGAGGACATTAGAACTTCCTTCCTGGTTTTAAGTGAAATTATCTTGTCACCTAAATTGATCAGTTAAAAATTGGTTTTGGGTATTGGTTGTTGTATATTCCAGTTTTAGTTCAGAATCATAAATTTATTGTGCAGAACGCCAGGAAGCTTGGTCTCGCCCCTGACAGTAGAAGACACATCTCATTTGTATTGAACATTGCAGTTTGATGACTTCATTCTCTGTCAGTGTTCTATTGCAATGACTAAATGGTGTGTTCCCGGTCTGCTAATCATGTTTTCATTGTAATTATACTTAATTTTATGTTTTTATAGTCGGATTACTAAAATACAATGTACAGACTGTCTAATTTATTGGCCATTTAGCCTACATGCTTCATAGTAAAAGGGAGTATAGCACATAAAAAGTGCATTTATACCCCAGTACCTGTTGTCTTTATTGTTACCAAAGTTGTCTGGGGAAGCCCCACGAAGAATAGATTTATAATTAGCTTTAAGCCCTATGGTGGGAAGGAGCTCTTAGATAGTTCTAGTATTCTAGTTATAGGCACTAGTATGTTCTCATAGTTCTGTGCTTTAGTATTTCCTAATAAAAGGAAAAGAGGTAGTGATGCATCCCCCTCTGGCCTTCAGCCCAGGCCCTGGAGAGGATGATGAGTCCCACAGGCCCAAGCCCCAACCCCAACGTCCCGTCCGAGTACTGCTCCACCATCCCGCCCATGCAGCAGGCCCGGGCGGCTGGCACGCTCAATTCGCCCCCACCCACCGTCATGGTGCCCGTGTCTGTGCTGAAGCAGCCGGGGACCGAAGGTACACGCTGCCGAAACGGTTCGGGCCGAGAAGCGCGTCTGTCAAACTCGCGTCCCGTCGTCTCTAGCTTTCACTGCCGTCAGCTGCCTCTGTCACACGCAGCAGAAGATTTCTACTTTAGTGTACAAGAAGTGCTGTCTTTATTGATTATGGGGGAAGGTGCTATACGTCATATATATAATTGATAACTCAATTAAGCTAGAAGCACAAGTTTAGATGAAAATTTAACGTTTCCCTGGAAATGAGTCTGACGCCTTAAGTGTAGAGTAAATTATATAAAAAGGATTCATGCATGCAAGCCCTATCTCTGCTGGTCAGCGTAATAATGTGTTGCGACGAATCACAAGTTACCAGTTTATTTTTTTTTTGTAGGCTTTCCACGAGAGCAACGGAGAGTCTGGTTTGCCGATGGCATTCTGCCGAATGGGGAAGTCGCAGACACCACTAGGCTTTCCACAGGAAGCAGGAAGACCTCCCAGGAGTCAAGCCCTGTTACTCTGGAGCCGGCAGTGGTAAGCTGGAGACATGATAGAGCTGATTTATGCAGCTGCTGCTGAAAGTGCCTGCTGCTTTGTCTTGTCGTGATATGATGTTTTTGTGTGAGTGGAAATAATAATGTGACCCTTGTTCTCGATTATAGCCTGGTAGTCAGCCAGTGAACCCCACTCATTCATTAGGGGAATCCCCTGAAGCGGAGGGGGTCCCAGCGACTGAGAGAGCACTTGGAGCAGCCGTGGTTGGCCTGGCTGAGGCAGACTGCCCCCCAATTCCTGGGCCCTGGGACTATAGCCTGCTGTGTCGTGTGGGTGACCTTGTGGTGAAGAGCCCCAGCCTAGTGCCAGAGGATGAAGAGGGCCTGCCACCGCTGCTGATCATCACTGGGGAGGGAGCAGGTGAGGGGGGGCTCCACAGCTGCAGATCATCACTGGGGAGGGAGGAGGTGAGGGGGGGTTCCACTGCTGCTGATCGTCACTGGGAAGGGAGGGAGCAGATGAGGAGGCTGCTACTGGGGGCTTGTTGGACAGGGGGATGTCCTACGATGCAAGTTTATTGGCACAGTGAGGTTTCTTGAAGCTTACTTCTGAGTTTTGGGTCCTATGAATCGTGGGTAATTTACACTGCACTCCTAACCTCCTCTGAGCAGGATTAAGTGCTGGCTTTTGAATTATAACAGGTGTAAGTCCTGCCGTTTCACCAAAATGTCTGTGTGAACCACCCTGTCACTAAAAACGGAGCCAATAAAAGCGCAGCCCTATGACTAAATTATAGGGATGGACACAGCCCTGATTATATTATTGATCCGATATCAAAAGTCAAAGGAAGATTTCTTTATATGGCACCTTTCATACGCATGGGCAATTTAATGTACTTTACAGGAGATAAAAACATATTTTAAGGAAACTATAACTGCAATGAAATGAAGTCTCGGGAAGTTAAAATACGATAAAATACAGTAAGGAAAGTTTACATGCATTAAAAATGTTTAAAAATTGTTAAAAAGCTAAAATTATGACAATTAGCCAAAAACACAGCGAAATAAAAAGGTCTTAAGCCTATATGTAAAAATGGCTACATTTGGAACATGTCTACAATCTGGCAGTCTCTTCCAGCTTTCGGCAGCATAATAGCTGCAAGTCATTTCACCCTGCTTAGTTCACGCTTTAGGAACTGCCAGTTGACCAGTCCCAGAGTAACGAAGGCCTCAGCTGGGTTTATAGGCTCCAAACATTTCTGAAATATATTTTGGACCTAGACCATTGAGTGATTTACAGACAACGAAAAGTATTTTAAAATCAGTTATGCAACTGACTGGAAGTCATTGTTAAAACCTAAGAACTCTGTTCTTGCAGTTTCAGTAAGCAATCTTGCAGCCGCATTTTGAACAAGTTGCAATTGTCCAATTGTCTTTTTAGGGAGACCAGACAAAAGATTGTTACAATAAACCACGCTACTGTAATTGAGAGCATGGATTATTTTCTCTGTTATGATTTAACATCAGCCCTTTGACCTTGCTGATTAAAAAAAAATAAAATAAAACTATATAAGGCTGACCTTGTCATTGCTTTTATATGGTGACTAAAGGTTAGTTTAATGTCTATTAAAACACCAAGGTTTCTGACCTGGTTGGTGGTCTTTAGAGTCCTGAATTGAAAATAAGTGTCAACAAGGAGGAAACAAGTTACCCAAAAAAATCTCCATCTTGACATTCTTTAACTGAAGAAAGTTTTGCTGTATCCATGTATTAAATTGTATTAAGGTTAGATAGAATATATGCTAAAATTGATCCTTGTGGGACCCTACATGTAATATCTCTCCATTCTGATTCATAATTATCCAAAGCAACACAATAGACCCTGCATCCAAATAGGATTTGTACTGTTCCAGATAATTTTGCAGTCTATCTAATAAAATGTTATGATAATAGTATCAAACGCTGCCGTGAGATCTAAAAGCATAAGAATAGATGCTTTTTCAGAATCACTATTTAAGCAAATATGATTCATGACCTTAATGAGAACAGTTTCAGTGCTTCGATATGCTCGAAATCCTAGGATTTTATTATCCCCTTTGCAGTCACTTGCCAGAGGCAGATCAAATTTGCTGGGAGCTGGGGGCGCTGACAATGAAGTTTTCCAAGTGAGGCGGGTATTACCTATATCCTGCATATCAAAGGGCGGCTCTCAGTTAGCATCTTTAGTTTGCAATGCTGACGCCACCCCCTTTTATGTGAAAATGCACTAAAATGAGAAACAAACAGATTCAACTTACCGAGTTGATGACTGCCATCACACTACTGTTTAATGTTACTTTAAGGCACTCAGGGTTTGTTAACCCTGGGTATGTAAAACTCACTTTGTAGTACATCCCATGGGTCTGTGAGACTTCTTCCACTCCAATTCTAGTCAAAGTGAAACTGGATTTAAAGAGATTGCTTTTCTGCAAGTAACTTTTAGTAAATAGAAATACACAGTGACACACTCCAGTGTCATGCATGAACTTCATTTCAAGCTTAGGAAATGAAGAACTGTGAGACTTCCTTCACTTTATTCTCCCATTTCTGTCCCTGACTCTTAATTATAGAAGAAAATCTATGAACCTCCAGGTCTGCTTCAGCACAGCTCGAGTTGTTCAGGCTGCCCGACCGACCAAAGGAAACAAGGACGCATTCATTTATGCTTATGTAAACCAGGGTTAGACAGGGGCATTCGGACAGGAAATGCTTTGTACAGGGCACAGCTGAAAACTGATGCAAGATTTGTGCATTGGCTTCTTGGGCAGGTAGTGTAGGAAATGGTAACGGCTACTTTTTTCACTTTAAATGTGTGACACTGAGTGTGTGTAGAGTTCCTAAGGTGGACTGCCGCCTTTGCTGTTAAATGCAGATGTCATGGTGGAAGAGCGACCAGCGGCCAGCCAGATCCTGCTGCTTCTGGAGGACGGAGGGCCACAACCTTTGACCTTTGTCCTCAATGCAAATCTATTGGTGAACATCAAGATTGTTACTTGTAAGCCCCAACCTATTGTTCTCATATTTGTTTTGGGACAACTTGTTGCTAAGCTCACGATAAAAATTACAGACAGTAACTAGTATGTATTGATCGTATGCAGTGTTTGCGAGATATATGATCAGTGAGTCTTCCATTTCTGTGCATCAGATTCTGGTAAAAAGTGCTGGTGCCTTGGCTCCAATGGCCTTCAGGCCTTGGGCCAGAAGGAGGTGGTGTTTGTTCTGCAATGTCTCCCAGAAGAGACCACCTTGCCGAGGGACATCTTTAACTTATATGTGAGCATCTATGAAGATGCTGAGAAAGGTATGCAAGCTATGTTTTGCTTTATCGAACTAAATATTTAAGACAAATTGATATTTAATGTCACTTTTATTAGCAGCAGAGGAATTTTTTGGCTAGATGAAGATTTGAATCGGGCTGATCGGATACATGAAGGATTCTTTTAACTTCTCTTAACTTTTACAGGGAAGTTTGTGGAAGACCTTGGCAATGTGACTTTCACAGAGAGCTTCTTGGGAAGCAGGGACCACGGCGGCTTTCTCTTCTTCTCCCCTACCTTCCAGCCTCTGGAGGATCTTTTGCTGCCCCATGACCTATTTCTCTGTGGAGTCCTAATCCAGAAGCTCGAGGTTCCTTGGGCCAAGGTGTTCCCCTTGCGCCTGCTTCTTCGACTGGGTGCCGAACACAGTGGTGAGGTTGATTTTAGTCACTGGTGTGTAGAATCTGCTCCTTTGTTCAAAATTCTTCTTGGAGCATTGATGTTAACAAGGCCCGCCTTTGTCTGACAGTGTACCCGAGCACACTTGTGAGTGTGAGGTTTCGGAAGGCAGTCTTCAGAGAGGTCGGACACACTATTATGAACTTGCTTGCTGTAAGTTTCCCTTCGCTTGGCTACTCGTGAATCTTGTGATCTTGCAGAAGATCATGTGTTTTTCCTATGATGTGCTGAGAAAAATGCTATTCTGCTACTGCTGCTGGGTTGGTCTGTGACATGTTTTCATCAGGGGAGCAGGTCGAGAAATTTTGACCAGCTAAAAAGTATTAGTCAACCAGAGGACTTTGGACAATTTGCACGAACAATTCCCTGTTAAGTACCAGTTATTTTGCTTTTAAACATTTTAGAGCTGTCAGGATTACTCGATTATTAAAAAGCATTGATTTTAAAAATTTTCCTTCTCAATTATTCATCAATATGGTGGAAGGATGATGGCACAAGGCAGATGAGGATCCAAATAAAGACCGAAAGCATAATTTCTATGGAAGCATTTCACATTATAAGTGAATGGAAATGCAGCCATCTGCCAGTATTGCAAAGCAGAACTTGTATCACCACATATCACCATAGCACGACTGAAATGCCAAAACATCTTTAAAAATGATATTCAGGTTTGACAGACTCAATAATGCAAGGTCAGCCATAGATATGTGCCATTTAGCCTCTCGGAGAAGCCTAGCACGTCTTTGTCATCAATTTGACAAATTATTTTGCTTAATTTACTTCCTACGATTCCCATATGTCAAAATTGTTTCTGCTTAAAGAAAGGTTAGCTCCATTGCTTAGCTGAATCATATTACATAATACGGTACATATAACCAATTAGAATGAATTACTTTTTGTAAACATATTGTGTGTTAGGGCTGAACAATCTTGGGGGAAAGTTCATATTGCAATATTTCATGTTTTTGCGATATTTAGGAATTGAAAATGAACTATATTCCACATATGACTTGTCTGTCAAATAAGACGGTGGTTCAGTAGGGTAATATGTTTAGTCTTTAATGTATATTTTGCTTTGTCACCATTTTCCCCTTTCCTAAAACATTTTTTTTTGAGTTGTGGGCGTTTCTCCCAAACAGGATCTCAGAAATTACCAGTATAGCCTGCCCATAGTGGAGGGCTTGAAGATACATATGGAGATGGGCAACAGCTACATTGACATCCCCAAATGCAAGCTGAGTGAGGTGAGGCTGGCATCATGTGGCATCTCCTTCCCTGACAGTATCAAAATACGTGACACTTACCCAGTCCGATGGAGTCCAGCCTGTGGCAGAACAACAGCAGCAACCTCTTGTTTCGTTATTGATGCTAGATAGATTTGGCAGTAATGTAGAAGCTAAACCAAGTAAAAACCTGTTACCCACTGTACTGACATACTGGGCTGAATGTTTATCAGGTGCTCTTTTGTCAAGCAAAGACCTTGTGCCCCCAAACACTAATCTACACTTTTTTGATTCACCCCACCCTCATGGCAGATGCTGAAAGTGGTGAACACATCCAATGAACACGTAATAAGCTTAGGCGCCAGCTTCAGTCCTGAGGCCGACTCCCACCTTGTGTGTGTCCAGAATGAGGGCGGGGTTTACGAGACCCAGGCCAGCAGTAAACCAGGGAAGACCAGGAAAGGTGAGCTGCTCTGTGCTGGTGACGTCTCAGTATTTGTGGAAATAGATTTAGAGATTGTCCCCACGTGAAATGGTTTCATGAATTATTCATTGCGTTAAAGTGAGAATTTGTGGGGAATCCTGTCCTAGATAATAAAAAGTGTGTTTGATGTCACTAGATAAACTGTTTACATGGGGAAATGGGGACCCTTAGTATGTGAATTGTGAAGTAGTACTGAAATATCCACAAAGCAGACTGAGAAGACTGACAACACTATGTCTGCCTGTTGTAGTGACTGGGGCCAGCTTTGTGGTTTTCAATGGAGCACTGAAGGCTTCTTCAGGTTTCATTGCCAAGTCCAGTATCGTTGAAGGTAACTGCACAGAGCTATAGCTGATGGCCTTGTTTAGCACCATGGCTGATTCCTGCTAAGCTCATGCTTGTTTTGGCCATAAACCTCAGATGGGCTGATGGTCCAGATCCCACCGGAGACCATGGAGGCTTTGCGACAGGCAGTACGGGACCAGAGTGACTTCCAGATTTCCTGTGGCAAGGTGGATGTGGCCGAACTGAGGGAGAATGTCACTTTACGCTGGATCGACTGGGTGGCGCCGACCGTCAAAGGGTATGGTATGATAGCGAAGGGAATGACATGTGGCAGACAGCTGGGGTCCAAATGTCAATTGAGCAGCCAGTGTAGCACCATTCTGTCACTATTGCATGTGTAGCTCTGAAGATGTTTGTTGGACAGTGTGTGACTTGGTGCCCATGATCAGAAGGTGGTTCATTTAAATCCTGTGGTTGGCCCTTAACCCCAGTTGCTCCAGAGACCCTGGATGACCCTGCTCTCTGATTCTCACTTGTATATTACTTTAGACAAATGCATCTGCTAAATAAATAAGTGTAATTGTGTTTATACAGCTTCAGATTTAATATATCTGTATGCCTATTTAACCTTAAAAATGTATTTAACAATAGTGTATATATACTGAAGTTTCACATTGACTAATATTGGTAATTACACTTACCCTACACTGAGGTTTATACCTTGTGAGGACTTGTGAGCATGTCCTTGTGTGTTTTTTCTGTATATATTTGTCTCTGGGTATAACAGCAGCATGAGCAGCCCTGTGGATGGCAGGTCCCTGGACGGTGTCCCCAGTGTCCGACTTCAGCAAGACACAGAGTTTGAGACAGACGGGAAGACTGTCAAGTGTGTGGAGGTATGTGATGCATTGAAATCTAGCCTAGCTCCATTCCAATTTTAGGCACTCATTTGGGTAGGTACTTGTTTCAGAAATAATAGAGTGGTATTAGTGCTAAAAATAGCAGAATTCCAATGTTGAATTAATTTTGTGTGTCTCCAAAGGCTGTAATTCAGGTTTTAAAAAGGGAAATGTAAATTTAGAACCTTAATTGTATTTAAATATTCAGTATTCATATAAATTCTGAAATTACATGTATTCAGGAAGCAAAAAAAAAAAGTTGAACTCCATTCTCAACTCCTGAACTGCATGAATGGGGTCAAGTAATTTAGGAGTCATTGAGGTTTTTCAGTATGAGGGGTATAGTTGAATGTGATGGATTCATTCTTTGAACAATGAAAGTCTCATGTTTCCCTGCCGCTCTTCCTCAGGCATTTGTCTTGCTGAAGGGTGTGCAGGCCCCCCTCTCGGCCTCGTTGCCGTCTCAATTCCTGCGGGAAATCTCTGCTGCAAGTTGCAAAGCCCTCTGCCCCCGCCTCACTGTCCTCACAGGCAGTGGGATTAACCGATTTGGCCTGCGCATCTCCACTGATGGCGACATGGTAATTACAGCAAGGGACTAGGACATCTCCACCAAAAATTAGTTACAGCTTCATAGCAGCAAGTAGCTGGTGCTTTATTACAAGTTTAAGATTTGCTTAAGCTTACAGTAGTAGTAGTAGTAGGTTTATAAACAAATATCCCAGGGGTCTCTGCAGCGACCTCGGGGAGTAAAGTAGTTTTGCGACACTGCTGTCAGTTGTGCTCAAAATGGCTGTGAGCAGTCAAGCAGATGAGAAAAGCCCCCAGCATTATTTGGCAAAGTTTTCAGATCACTGGAACTTTCAATATGATTTTATTGAGAAATCTAAACTAGGCAAAAGTCATGCATTTTGTAAGATGGCGGCAAGTCATCAAGGTTGTGGCGTGAAGGATTTATGATATCACAATGCACCCAAAGAGCAAACTTCACTCGGACAATGAAGAGTCTATACGAGGCTCGTCCATCATGAGGTTTATTCAGATTTTTGATTAGTTTTGTTCTGTTATAGACAGTATTAGTCAGATTTGTTTTTTTCATTGTCTAACTTTAGGCAGTGTTTTGAAGTAAAAAATAATAGTAAAAGCAAAATATTTATACTCATTTAGAGTTTAAATCAGTATAAGGAGTCTTTTTTTGATGGCTCACTGTTTTCACTGCGTTAGGCTGACACATGCTAGTATGCCAAATGATGTATAAATACTTATAATATTTACTAATCAGGCTTGATCTGATATTCTGGTGTTTACCTTGTGATATATTCATATGTAGCTTTTTCTTCTGACAACTAGGTGGAGTACCAGGCTGGCTCTGGAAGCCGGCTCCTGCCGCAGCAGTACATGAACGAGCTGGATGGTGCGCTCATCCCTGTCATCCACGGCGGCAGCTCCGGCATCCCCCAGCAGCCCATGGATGTGGAGTTTATTTTCTACATCACAGAGAGGCTCTGTTGACTAGGAAGCACACGCCAGCGAAATATAGGCCTGCAGGAAGCAGGTTACAACCAGAGACACTTCTAACCCACACCGATAAACTGAACGCTGCCATTAAGTGGATGATTGACACCCCTCTTCAAAGAATCACGGGCTTGAGGAGTGTAAGAACATTCATGAAGACCTGATGTCCAGCATTGTTGATTTTAATTTTGTGATCAAGATCCTTTCACGTGATGGAAACGCTTGGTCACTGATGGACTATTGAGTATCTCAGTGTATTATTAAACCATTGCATTGAAAATGTGTTGAATTCCAAGTTTGAGATCAGTACTGATGGATCAGTTGATTGAGATTTTGTGCTTTACTTTGAACGTATCAATTCTGTTGATTTCTTGTCAAATCATGGATTCTGTGGGTTTTTACTTCCAGAATGCTAATGACCAGAGAGATGAAAAAAAAAATTACTTGACCAAAAGCTTCTAGTGTAGAAGTGCCGCTCTCATTGTTGAGATGCTTGTATTCTCATCAAAGTGATATTAGAGAAATAAATTATTTCAGATTAGTAATTACATACTTTGGATGTTTAAAGTATCTTCATATAAGCATATAATTTTACGTATAGAGGTGTGTTTGTCTATGTACCTGTATACATACACACAATCTTTATCACTTTGATTTATTAGAGGCCTTGGCACATCTTTCAGTAACTGTATTTTTTGTGATAACTGTATAGAAAGATAAATTATATTAATCTCTAATGAGATTAATACCTATTTTTGAAATAATTCTGTGCTTTAAATAAAATGAATATTTTTGATAGGACAAGTAATTTTTGCAGTTGTGTAAGTCTAGCGTCTGAAGGGTGTCTTGAACACAAATAAGCTTTAGACACTAATTGCTTTGTTCTAGAGCAGAATTTGTCCTTTACCTCAGTTAAAGTAATAAACGAAGTCTGAATTGATTGTGGTTGTTTTCCTAGCATCAATAAGGCATATCTTTTGAGATTCGTATGGAAGACCATTGGAAGCTTAAATCGAGTCAAGGGGGTTGTTGACACTTGCTTGTTGGGCAGTTTTTCAGCCAGCTGGAGTTTCTCACAGCTTTTGTGTGCCCCCACCCCACCAGAAACAGTGTGGGGTGTGACTAGATTTCTGGTTCTGTCTCACCACTCCCTGGTGCTTTGTCATGCTAGTATGTCCACTTTGTACTGAGTGTTTGCTTCTTCTATGCCCACGGAGAAAATGTCTTTTCTCTGAAGGCTGATTTTAATCATATGCTGGAGGGGGGGGGAAAAACATGCACTTTAAAATGTCTGACTTATGAAAATGACATGTTCACACTCATGCTCACGTGGTAGAAGGTGGCTTTCCATTTGTCACAGTAGTGAGCTGTCTCTTCTCTTTCGTTACCTTCATTGTTTTACCATACTTGTCTATTATTTGCTAGAACCTGAATTTCTTTTGACTCAGAGTGTGAAATATTTTACCTAATTTTATGTGTACCATGTATTATAAATGCGGGAAATCTTTAAAGACTTTAATGCTTCATACTTTATTATCCGGTTTCCAAATACCTTACATCTTTTTTTAACCAGTATTTTGGACTTGCTTTTATTAGGTCTTGAAGATGTTCTGCAGTCGAATCAAAGTGATTATAGCTGGATTGCCAGTACATAGGATTTACAGAATACATGATTTTAGCTGAAAGAGTGCCAGCGTCATAGTCCTTACATGCACTACAAAAAGAGAGGGCTGTGTCCCTATGCATTTTCCCCTATGCATGCTCCCTCAAGGCTGTTCTGTCGAAAGTAATGGAGTCACTCTTGGCTTCTGCCAAAAATCTTCAATGTAAGTCTAAAACAATGCAACTCTTAGATCATCCAGTGTTGAAAGTGTACAGAGATGAAAAGGTTGTACATCTATGTGAACAGAATGTATCTTATGGCTTTAAGTAAAAGTTTCCACTAATATAGATATTTTCATATTGAAGTTATAAAATAATGGCAAGTTCATGACTAGTCGCAACTTTTTTTTTTTTTTTGGATGGTGAATTTCTCCTTTGTATTTATGGTGAATCATCTGGGGATTTAAGATTTTCTCAGTTTTCAAGATTAAATTGCAATTTATTAATGAAACGTTCATTAAAGTCATAATAAAATGTATTTTTATGCTTTTTGAGCTATTTAACTGTTTTCGTGAGTTGTATATGTACCTCTGTAAGGTTATAAAAACCAAGTACTTACTTTGATGTTATTGACCTTTGAGAGTTGAGAAACGTCAATATTGAATTTGTTATAGATGTGTTGCATATATATATATATATATATATAATAAAATACTGTTTTCAGATTTTTTTTCTAAATTTGTGAACAAAGTATCGGTGATAAGTTGCATTTATTCGTTTTTGTTAAACCTTCATAATATTAAATTATCAGTTTATGCTAGACTAATACTGACAGTCTGTTAAAGGCTATTTGGTGCTTGAACATTACCTCAAATACCACTTATCCTGAACTTAAATGTGTCAAATGTTCTCCAAGTACTAGTTAGTGTGGCTGTCAATATTCCAAGACAAAACTGAAATTGTTTCACGCTATGATTCTGTTTATATGAGGCAATATAAAGGCAGTCCCTGGGTTGAGAACGACTGACTTATGGACAATTTGTACTTACGACTGGACTGCCATAAAGCCTATTATATAACATAAATTTGAGTTAATACAATGGTTCGTAATAACGAACTCACCTGCTGCTTTGTGACGCTCATGAAAACATTGCAGGGCTTCAGTTGTTTGTCAGCTTGAGGTACAGTACTGTTCGGTATGTACTTATATTATTAATGTATTACTATTGTTATGGGAACGGATTTTGTTTGTAACCTGGGGACTGCCTGTGTGTAATACAATTGCAGTGCATTATTGCAAATTGATGCCACAGCATGTCGCGATTCTGTAAGACTTCTATACAGAGGATGTATCATCACGTCAAGGTCTCGATTGATTGTACAAAAAGGTTGAGCCCTGCTATGACTACACTGCTGTTTTTACATGGTGTCTGTCTAGACACCGTGGATGGGGGCGGCCTTTGTCTCCAACCTGGGAACCAATACAGATGGGTGGTTCTCCCTGCCCAACACAGTCAGCAGCTCAACAGGGGGTATCATGGCTTACACACAGGTGTCGCTGTGTGGGATATGTGCTGCAAAGATGTTTCAGATTCAAATCGATTGAGGACTGTTTGTAAAATGCAGTTTATTCCTGAACTGTAGCTATTATGCTTTCAAATGTTCCACTTAATGTTTGACCAAACAAGTTACATGATTATTCAAATTATATGAAGGTTATGAAATGATTATGAAAATTTAATTACAGTACAATAATAACAGCAATCATTAAACACCTTATACACAGGAAATTAAATATTATTGTATATATTACACTTACTGCCATTTTCTCATTTTATATTAACCAAAACATTGCAATAACTCATTAAAACATATCTCAGAATATATTCATTTTAAATGTGGAATTCTATCACGTGAATTGATCATGAATTGAAGGTGGACATCATAATTTGTGCTGGTAGATAATCTCTTGACAGTATGTGAATGAAGAAATACACATGACTATATGAATTTTTATTGTGCGATATGCTGAAATTGCATTCTAAGAAGTTTATAGTGGAATGTTTTCTTAAATCAGTTTTTGTCATATGACCCATATAAGCAGGAAAAAAAAAAATATATAGTAATTACAACTAAAATGGCATTTTACCCTTGCATGCTATTTTAAAATGAAGGGTTCTCTGTATACAGTATATAGTAACGTGCAATACATTGTTGGTATGTGGTAACAATACAGCAGTATTTAGTTTTCAAAGTATAACATAGTACACAAATCAGGGTTACATATTTAAAGTATATTCTTGAATGCAACATGCAATACTTATGCAAGGAACAGAGACAATGGCTTGTAATATACAATATTTAACATGCATCCTGTTGTGAGCTGCTGTGAATATAATTTCTTTTAAAATCATGTACCATTCAGATGTAGAGTAATTCAAATGGAGCTTTTTTGGGTGAAAGAATGAAAAGTTAATTCACAAAACACTGTAAGTCACATAACCTGCAACAGAATGGCAATCTAAGAAACATAAGCAGTCCACAAATTCTAAGCAATTGTTTTTCTTGTTTATCTGCTTCACTGAGAAATTTTGTTGATTGCTAAGTCTAACATGGTATATACACGAGGTTATTTTATTTTTAAATTAAAATATAAAACATCATGACACTTCAGCAGTAGGGTTTGCAGCCCTAGTTCTGGGTCTTGGATTATTTCCTCTTTTGTAGATTTTCTGGACTTCAAATTGTTCTTGATGGATGTGTATTTCTGTCATTTAGTGGACAGGGTATACCTTGATTTTCACCAATAATTCTCTGGATTAGATAGGGATCACTCATGCAAGATGAATGTAAAGGATTACGGAACATAGCTAGGTGTATCACCATGGTATTCATATAGGCTCAATGGCTAAAGATCTCTTCAAAGGTGCCTAGTTGCTTGATCTGGTCAGTCTGTATGGAGTGGCGCCTCAAAAGCATCTTTCTAACTTTTAGATCTCTAGGAACACTGGGAGCAGAGGGGACAAGGATCTTGAGGCCCATGTTGGTCTTTGAGACCATGCTTGCTTTATCCACATTGACACTGGTGATTTCAATTTGAGGGACAGGAACATGTGCATTCAATGGTGGCAGGAATCCCGACCGGGAGTGGGTGACATGGGAAGTAGGAAGAGCTCCTGAGCCTCTGTGCTCCCGCACAGTTAACTGTTTCTCCAAGGAGTCCCGGGAGGAGGACAGGGCTGAGTAGCTGTAGGAAACAGGCAAACCCTTGTCTGGGTGTCCCTTGTAGTCTTCTGGCAGATGTCGGTGGTACTGAGAGAGCTGGGAGTCTGAGCCATAGTGGCCCACACCAATATTCCTGCGCTGGACTATGCTGTGCAGGCTGGATGTAGCCAAACCAGGGATGACAGCTGGATCCTTGTCTGTAGGTGTGCCTGCAGCCCTGCTGCTGTGGTAGAGGTCAGGGTGTGACCTGGCAAAAGATATATTGTCATAAGACATTTTTCGGGAAAGCCACACGCCTTGACTTCCTCCATCTCTCTCATCATTATTGGCTGGCTGCTCCAGAGTCTTGCCTAGTTTTTTGGCATGGGCACTATGAAGGTTAGCACCTGAAAGCCTCAGATACCTCCTGCTGAACTTCATATTGGGTTCTTCCTCAGGGGTTATATCAGGTAGATCCTTGGTTAGAGGAGAGGCTTTTCTGTTCTCTTCAAGCAGAGATGGGGGGATCTTTAGCCATGGCTCTGAATGCAGACGCTGCAGGTGCTGGAGCTTTGCTACCCCGCTATGGGCCAAGCCTAGTCCCCGGCTTGGGGAGCTTGGCTGTGAGGTGGCTGCACTTTCCTCCTGCTGGACTCCAAAGGCAAAGATGTTTTTTTCGGCTTGGTGGCGGGTCACAGGCCAAGGAGAGGTCTGTATCTCGATGTCCAAAAGTGACGCAGAGAGCGTGGGGGTGCAAGGCCGTCGTTCTCCCAGGTCCAAGGGTGGCGGCACATTGAGGTACTGCTTTGTCATCTGTCTCCCTGATGGCAGCTTGTCAGTGGTGATGATGATGACTTCCTTGCCCTGAGCCTTGCAGGCATCCAACAAAACTCGGAGGGCATCCTGGTCATCGGCTTGAACAGCGTAGACCAGTGCTGAGGTACCAGAGTGGTCCTCCAGGCCAGGGTCAGCATTGCTGTTGAGCAACAGAGTAATCACCTCAGCACCAGCGTGCTCCAGGCAGGCGTGCATCAGGGCGGTTCTCCCACGCTTGTCCTGGATGTTGGGGTCAGCGCCGCTTTCCAGCAGGTACCGCACCATCCTGATCTTGTCTGCACTTTGTGGGTCCATGTGTCGCGTCTTGCAGGCCACCATCAAAGGCGTCTCACCGCGCTCATTGCTTTCGTTGATGTAGGCCCCGCCCTCCAGCAACAACCGTGTCAACCGCAGGCGGCTCAGGTACACAGCCTTCAGCAGGGAGTTACCGTCGGCGTGAAACTCCATGGCACCTCCCCACAAACTCAAGCCTCATGGGAGACAGAGCTGATCTCTATAGGACAAAAGAAAAGGTTTACTAGGTTTCCTCTTATCAACTGCTCTTAAACTTTTAAAGGCAGACATATTATATAACTTTTTAATAAAAACATTAAAATGAAAAGTTTCCAAGAACACAACTCACTAAGGGGTTTCTTGTTAATTTGCAACTTATTTCATTCAAAGGCTAAATTTCAATATGCAGATTTACAGATTGTTTTAGCAACAAACCAAAATAAATAATACTGGATAAACAGCACTCTCTGGAATGTAAAGATATTAATTAATTAATACAGTTTGTTCTCTTTTTCTTCAGTGTATAATGTGATTCATTCAAAATTTAATGTCCTTAAAATCAAATGAAGAAACGGATAACTATTTCACATCATAATCAGACTGTCATTTGAAGAAGGATACTGTCACGTTGAGGGTACAAAGCACAGGGCTATCTCCCTGAGAACAGGAACACATGAAGCATTGTGTGATCTGTCCTTGCCTTTGATTTTCTTTGTTAACTTATCTGTATGCCTTGGTTTTCAAAACAAGCTTGAAAGTCTCAAGGTAAAGAACACAGAACAGAAAATAAATGAATGGAAAAAAGAAAATATATGTGATCTGTATAGGTAGGAGCCAACAGAACTACTCAGAGGGCGGGTTCATCCATTTTCTTTACACGCTTATTCTATGCAGGGTCGTGCAGGTCTCAGAAGCTATGAACATAGGGCGGGGATTAACCCAGGATGGGCCACCAAACCATTGCAGGGCACACACACCATTCTTCAACACATTCATACCTACGGACAATTTGGTAACTCCAATTCACCGTAGCATATTAATAACACCTTTGCAAGAAATAATCAGGAAATTTTAGTCTAGTCTAGATAATGCATGGCTTGCAGAATTCAGCAGTAAAATCCTATATGTACAAAGTACCTATAAGTAAAAACTGATGGCTTTTTATTGAAAGCCATAGTTAAGGAACTAAAATGTATATACAATGTAATTTTAAGGATCAAACTCCATTTATCGGGCATTGTTGTAGGACCTGTATAAAATTTTAGAACACACCATTAATGGACAGCTTATTAAAAAAAAAACATCTTAATGTGAATTTTATTTTTCATACTGAAAAGGTACCAGTTGCTATGGTTACATCAATTCATAATCTGTTTTGACTAACCTTGCACTCAAACTTTTGCAGAAATGAAAAACATGGATTGAAATATAACACTTGATTTGGGAACAGTGAAATCTTGAAATCTTTACATGGTCAAGGTGGCGAAACTGATTCTCTGAAGAGTAGAGCTACTTTCAGAGAACTTAACTGGATGGAATTTTCCCCACACAAAATACATTATTTGTCTCTGTCCTTGAAATGGCTTCTGAACATAGAGCCTATAATGCATATCAGCTGCTTTGAAAAGAGTGTGACAATGAAGTTGAATGCATTCAAGCAATTCCTTATATTCCTTAAATTATAAATGTAGGTACATTTGTCACAGGGTTATACATTTGTAGTCCCTACGATGACTACACTTTGTTCTTTGCTCTTGCCCTTTTGATAGATACTTTAAATTAATGGTGAGGTCGCTCATGTAGAATGACAGATTTCTGAAATCAATACTCCTAAATAGATAGATGTTATATAAATATCCAAAACTGTAGCTTATAACTCACATAATGTGAGCAAACTATTCTAATGAGCATTCATACAACTTAAAGACATGTAAGGCAGATGTCATTTCTTGCAAGTTTAAAATACTATTGATTCCTTCAGTGATGGTGATAATATAATGTTAACATTCTTTAGCACCATGACTGTCAATCCCTACAAATAACTTTCTTATAACAAATTAAAATAGGACAGAACTAAAAAGAGCAGGAATGGAAATACATTGTTATAATTCTTTAATGCACATATATAACAGAATTAATTAGAAAATGACAATTACCAGCATTCTTAACATAGTTTTCACTGCTCGTACAGAATTGGCAGTGAACATTTCGAGAGTACTGTGCGACTTGCTGACCTGTGCCAATGTGCTTAATGCATATTTATACTGCATACTGTCAAGCATCTGCTGTTCTCGTTTCCATGGTGCATCGATGTGAGCAAGGTACACGAGGACGCCAGTGAGTCGCACGATGAGTCGGTCCTCCCGGGAAGCACAGCGCCGCGAAGGGGCTCTCCAGCGTGGAGAGGCTAATGGGGCAGCCTGCACCGCGGATCGAGTGGGCCCCAACCGCCACTTAGAAGGCTGCCACTCAGCGAGCGTGCTCAGTGAGAGGCGAGAAAACCCTCCACGGGGATTTCATGTTTATCCAGAAGACGCAGGTATTGTGGGAATGCAACTCCTGGCATGATCACTGCTTATTGTCAAAACCCGACGCAAAAGCATTTTGTTTCTTCAAAATATTAAAAATATTTAAAACCACAGCAGTATGCAGCACACCGATAATGCATTAAAATGTGTACTTACCCACCAGTACTGACTGCTCTCATACCTTTGATTCAAAGACCACTGTGCTTTTATTTCTTGGGCAGATAATTCATAATCCAGTTTGTAAAAGAAAAAAGAAAAAAAAAAAAAAACAGAAATCTGTACCGACTTGGAGTAACTGAGAACAAATGAGAGATCTGAAAGTAAAACAGACACCTGCGGCCAGCACAGACTGCGAATGTGTAGAACAGGTGTGATGTTTCCCAAGTCTCAGAAGCCAATGTCCTGCACTTGTACAAACTGAAGAGAGACCATTGGCTTGAGAACACAGCATCTAGCTTAAGGGGCAGGGCTTCAGCTTTGACTGAAGGCAGGGACTCGTCCAATAGTGGAACTTCTCTCCATGGCAGCAGAGGTTTGTGCTTCAGACATGTCGTTTGTGCTTTAGCTGTCTCTTTTATTCACTACATCTGCCAGTTATCTGAGTGTGTCCCTCTGAGTGTAGCTTTGTGCAGTAGTAATATTCACAATTAGACATTTGCTTTTCCAGCCATACCAAGGCTTTACTGAGACCCTGTTTTTCTCCATCTCCATTCCACTTTATTTGGAAGTCTACTCAGCATTTAGCCTATAGTACAGCCAGGTATAGGTGTCCTTAGAAAGATCAGGGTTAAAAAAATAGATTTTTTATATATATAGGGAAGAATTTCTCAAAGTTAACAAAAGAGAAAACAGCACAAGAACATAAGACAATCGCTACCTGTCAACAGAAAACGGTGGCTACTGGCCCATATTCTTTGCGTTTTGAAATGAAGCAGCTGATTTTGTGTGTGTTAAATGTTAGTCTTGAACACTTTCATACACTTCAAACTTGTACTGAATCCCATTCTCCTCTTGCAGGCCCTCTGGAACCTCTGGAAAACTATACAGAAAAACACAGCAATTGGGGGAGAATTCAGCCAGGTGAAAATAAAAAATACATGAGTGAATAAAAATACTAAATGTAAATTAAACATCAATAACCATTACGAACAGAGTTTATAATACAGCTCAACATTAAGGCACTATAATGAGATAGTTTTATCCATCAGCACTTATTCAGTCACTATCAGTACAGGTTGGGTTGGACCCTAACTCATCTCAAAGCAGGAGACACCCCAGGATGACATTCCATCACAGACAGAACGAACACGAGGAAACCAGTGAACGCACAAACTCTGCAAAGCAGAGTTTCACACAATGTTTCGGCCAGTAGGAAACAAGATATGAAAAATATGTACATATAATACAAATGAAAACACATTGCATTAACTCCATATACATGTCAACATGAGACATAACCAAGAAGTAATTTACAGAAAACTATTTCTTGTATTGTACAGTTTCTCAACTTCATGTGAGAAAAATGAATATGATGTACCACCAAATAAGCAAATCCAGAAGACAAGGTTGAAGGAAAGGGCATGATAGTAAGTGAAGCTGGACACTCTCACCTTGACAGCTTCTGATAGCCACTGATGTCCGGCAGGAAAGTGTCACATTCAAACTGCTGCAGCACCTTAGTCACAAAAAAGCGACATAATCCAGGTGTCTCCATTGCTTCCTGTGAGAAAGAGAGGGGGTGAGAAAGACATGGAATGAAAGCGTGTAAAGAGAAAGGAAAAATTGTTTTATTTCTAATCCAATTATATCTGATATCAGATGAACATCTTTATTTAGTTCTACAACTCTTCAGCCAAACCAGAAGGCCTTTGCACTGAACAGGGGAGGAAGGGATAAATTATGAAAGGGACAAATGAAATAGTCATTTCTCCAAGATGAAAACGTTTCAGCAAACTTTACTGCACAAGATCGATTACTTGCATCTTCCCAAAACAAGTTGTATTCTAATTTGTCAACAAATATAAAAAATAAATTAAATCTGCAAAGTAATTATGTAGATCTAGATAAATCCTTCCAACCAGATAACATAACAATAAAGGCTCAAAAAATGTAATTACTACAGCTCCAGCAAGGCCTGAAGTTCTCCTGTGCACCTCCTGGAAACGGGACCACGGCAAATTAGCTTTCAGTACTACCAAACCAAAAAGTCTTTAATGAGTGAAGAACAACGAGCCAAGTCAGGAGATCTGTAATTGAGCTTGAGAGAAACAAATGTGAAGTGTTCATAATCTCCTGAGAAATCAGGAGCATGTCATGAGGGTTTGTTAGCTTAGGAAAGCCCTGACCTTTGAACGTCCCGAGGAAAGCACTGTAAGGAACACTTTAGCAAGATTAAGGTCAATTCTTATATAAAAAATTCAAATAGTAATTAAGAAAAAACTAACAATCCAATGAGAATACACGCAAAACCCAAGCTCATCTGCATCCTTAATTCCTTATTAATGTTTATTCATATAAAAAGAATAGAATAAATGAAAATAATAAAATACATAAAATATTTCTATATATGGTGCAATTTTCTTTAAAATCGATCAGTGTAGCTACATATCGTGAAATATAGACAATTGAACGTTTTAAAAATAATTGTTCCTGCGTGCTCACAATACACAGACAGACATTTTGTATATATTAGAGCTGGGTATTGACACTGATTTCCTAAATCGATTCAATCCTGACTCACAAGGTCCCGTTTTCCGATTTCCCATTCCATTCAATTTGATTCAATATCGATTGTGACGCCCACAATTTAGTTATCTGCATAAATTCGGAGTATCCTAACGTTGATTAAATTCAGTTAGCAGAGCACACCACATTTTACTGTTTTGGTATATCGTGGAAGCCATAAGCACTGAAGTGGCGGTGAAGAAAGGGACAGCTCAGCAACCACATCATCTTTTAAAAGAAGAGATGTTGTGGATAAACCAGGTAAAAAGACGTCGGTGGTGTGGTGGTACTTTTTGCAGTTTAAGTCTGACGTTTATTAAACATAAGGCCGCTGAATTTATACAGATTACTAACTTTTGGCCATCACAATATGACTGTCATTAATATTTTAGGTGTATTGCTAAACCGCTTGTCAAATTGTTGGCTTATGTAAACGTCCGTATAGTACCAAAAAGCTGGGTTCCGGACAAATTTTTACGCCCTGTAATCACATTGCATTTGCTGGCACTGGTCTGTGTCTGCTGACACAACTTGCAGCGCAGCAACTCTGCCAACTTATTTGACAAAAACTATTGGTAGATAAGCTATAGCCAAATCAAACTTATTTTGGGTTAAATTTAATCTTTTTTGTTTTACAGTTTGCACAATATTAAGAGCAAATATTTCAAATTATCACGTGCAGCCCTATTTTCAGTGGAGCAGCTCCCATCTTGTTTTTTTTTTTTTATCTGTTTTTGTCTGCCAGATCTCATTGTGGGAGGCTGGCCATGCAGGACTAATGGGGTTAAAGCTTCACACATCCACGGGAAAAGGCCATAGACTGTATGACTTTATGAATTGATATCAGATTATGCAAATGCAGATGGATTTGAATCTGAAAATTGATTTTTTAAACACAGCCTTGATTTTATATATATGTGTGTGTGTATATGTATGTGTATATATAAAAAATAGATGGTAGTGAAAGTTAATACCAAAAACACAACCTTTTATTTCCACATAGTTAAGCTGGCGTCCTTTTCATTTTTGCACCCAACAGATTTAAAAAACAGGAGACAGTACAAAGATAAGGAGCACCAGACATGACAGCATAACATACGACATACACATGACTACCTTGTAAACAGAACTACCTCCAATGACCCAGACTTGGTCAACCCTGCCAGCCAGTTCTGAAGAGTCTAGAAGTTGGAGAGCAGAACTGAAGCTGGAGGCTAGGTAGTGTGCTCCTTCTGGTGGAACCCTATAACAACATATATAAAGGAAGCAGGTGGCTTAGTAACAATTAAAAGGCTAGCCTTACTGCAAATTCAAACCGCAAAGGCTTCTGCTTTCATACATGAATAAATCAGAAATGTATTTTAAGCAGATCACTATCATTATTTAAAAAATATTAATATCAAGAAGAAAATCTGGTAACACTATATTTAAGGCCAGGTTTTTTATAATGTAACATTCGTTATGTTAAATTATTACTGATTTCCATGGTTATTTAACAATAAACATTCATAATGCATTATAATGCATTCATAAAGCGTTATACACCTAGCTATAAATATTTATAAAATGGCATGACACATTATAGTCATGTTTATTATGCATTATGACTTCCTTATGACGCTCTCATCTATAATGCACTATAGATATCATATAATGCAGCACAAAGCATCCTTAATTCTTATACAGACCATTATAATACTTTATAAAGGTATCTATAGTGCATTATAGATGAGAGCTTCACAAAGCATTCATAATGCATAATACACATGGCTATAATGTGTTATGCCTTTTGATAAATATTTATAGTCATGTTTATAGGGCTCTATGAATGCATTATTTATGAAATTACTAAAAACATAGCCCTAAGTAAAGTGTTACCGAAAAGCTTAAATGAATTAATATAATTAAGAGATTCTAGGATCACTGAAGTGTAAAACCACTGATATCACAAAGATACATATAAAATCACTCCTCTTTTATAATTTAATTTTATAAACAGGGAGATGTAGCCTACTTTAGCTCTCTGCTGAGCACAATATTGATCCTGCCTTTGAGAGGTCTGTTCCGCTCTGGAATAGAGAACCATGTCTTCCGTCCCATTATCACCACATTTTGTTTACCTGTTAATAGAAATGAGAAATATTCTACTACCTATTTTAATAAATCTCATGCTTTACACTACAATACCTGAATGCATAAATGAAACTATAAAGTGGGCCACATTAAAGTAGCCTGATTTCTTAAATAAAATTGACGTGTGCAGCTATTCTTACGTGGGCCACCCTGTGTAAGATGGTGGAATGGGGTGTTTAAAGGTAACATGACAAAGTGCTTGTCAATGACTTGGGATTCTTAACATATGAAAATTGTCTTCAGTACTGAGTCACTGATATATTAATAGCCAATGATTAAAACATTAGATACATATAGTTTAAGCTAAACAGCTTTACTGACCAGTGGCTAAGCCTAAAGACCAGTCTTTAGCTACTAATATCTAAGATAAATGGTTAGTTAAGTATATTATACATTTTAAACATACGATTTTGGAAGCAAAATGGAAAATATATATAGCCATTATTTTTATTAATTCACCTTAATTAAATTCTTGGTATTCATCTGCATTAACAGTTTATTGATTATTAAAACCAGACTTGCGTACGATCTTGTTTAGGCAGGTTAGTCAGGACTGTAAAGTATGACTGGGCTACAAGTGCATTATAGCAGTAAATCATTTTCCAGTTTTTCTCAATCGCTTTGGCACATTTCATGAAACATTCTTAACACTCACAACTATAACAGCAATTCTCAAAACAATTCATGCATATAGCACAACACTATGGTTTGGCTGCAAAAGCCTGTAACTTTCCCAAAACAATTAACTCATGTCTCAAAAGCAAATAATTCCACAAATGAATTAGTCAGTGTTGCCAAAATGAAAAGTACAATCTGCATCGTTTTAACCATGAGAGGCAAAATGCTTAGATATAGTCAAAATGTCAATGTAAGAATGCTTCTGAGCTCCACAATTGTGAACGTTAGTCAGTTCCCACTTTCTTATTGTCACTGACAGATCATCTATCTTTAGCAAACTGATACTTCTTGATGTCAAAAGACACCAGTTTGTGGGGTGGGGTCCATCTACTATTGGGAGGGTCTTTTCATGCCAGGGGGTCCTGGAACAGCTGGGATGGAA
>JAAGVU020000113.1:27484154-27498653 GCA_011763525.2 Mormyrus iriodes
TAGACCGTACCTGTCTTATAGGCAAGATCCTTATGTTGTAACAGAAAGATGTCTCAAGGTAATATTACATTATGCTAGTGACTCATTTGATCACCAAGTTACACTTGGCAGGTATTAGCCTTGCAGTTTCCAGGCAGAGCACAGACAGTCCCTCCAAAAACTGTCCCATTTTTCTCGAAATTTGATCCTCTGGGAGGCAGCAACGACTAGTTCACATATGGGTGAATGACATGACATGCATTCCTTTTTGTTGGAATACATTCGTTTTTTTTTAAATCCTTTGATAAACACTAAAACAGTTTAGTGATTGTGTGGCAGGAATTCAGTGAGGCCACAGAAAATTATTTTTGGTCAGCTGACACGAGGGGGAAGCAGGGCTTCACCTATGTTGTTTACACCAATGGTGGAATGCTTTTAACCTCAACTGGGGATAATGTTGGGTGGTGGAAGGAACACTCCAAGGACTCTTGAATATCACTGAAGTACCTAGAATTGTAGAACTCAGAGGAAGATTTGTCCATCACTAGGACTGAGGTCACTTAGGTAGTCAAGAAACTCTTCAGTGGTAAGTTCCTGGGGGTGGATTGATTCCAGGGTTGTGCACCATTCAAAACTGAATGGAGAATGGCCCTGAAATTCCAGTTCAATTTGTGAATTTGAATTGAATTTGAATGGCTGAAAAGAGGATGCAGAATTGCAATTCGCATTTTGATTTAAGTAAGTAGAATTATAATGTAATTGAATTTGATTAGTGAAGTTTTCTTGAAATACTTTCTGTTTTCAAGCTATTTGTATAAACTTAATATTAAGGACATACGTTTGTGCAGGTGTCCAAGCAGATGTCTGTTTAATTTGAAATGAGCTTGAAAAGGCAGGTGGCACAACTGCAATTAATATTACTACTAAACATAAATGCAAAACCAAATAGGAATTAACAATGTCTGATGCATAGTAGATGCTTAAATTGTTACTTTATGTTTTCATTTGGAAAAAAGAATTGTAAAATATTATCTTTTTTTTATTTGTGCCACCTGACATTTTTCAGTTGGTGAAAACCTTATTTGTCATTAGCTGGTGAGTCTATCTTCCTATTTGCCTCAATTCTTTCCTCTTATTTGGTTTGTGGCTTCAGTCGCAGGCTGGGTGTCATGATCTGTATTTGTCAGCCCTGTCGTGTTCCCAATTGGCCAGCAGAGGTCTCTGCTGGCCATCCCGTTTCCTCCCCTCTGACTCTTATTACCCTCACCTGGGGCCTGATTTATAAAGACCGATTACGAATGGTCCAGAGCAGTCATACGATTGCTTTGAAGGACAAAGAGAAAAACGACATCTAGAGGTCAGGTAAAAATGAACATCTTAGTTGCATTGACAGTTAGTTTTAGTGCTTGGTGAAATACATGTTAGTAAATACAGAATCATTTTTTATTATATCTGATATACAACTAACATTCAGCATTTGTTTTATTTTTTAATGAATGAATAGAAATAGTTGCAAATTGAAAGACACTATCTGCCATGGTTGTACCCAGAAATGACTTTTGGCTAAAATGTACAGGGGTTCAAAGGGTAAGGTTAGGCCTGGGCAGAAGAAAGCTCATCAGGCTCAGGCCATACACCATCTAGTAGTAGACAAGGAGACAGTGTGTGCCTCCAACATGTTGGCATGGAAACGGATGAGGTGCCACCAGAACCCTATTATGCCACAGTCACTGTCAAGGGTTAGGGCATTAAGTTTGAGATTCATTCAGGGGCTACTGCATTGGTCATTACTGAGAAGACCTACAGCAGAATATGGGGGCCCTAACCACCTCCCATCAGTCCATCAAAACTCAAATTTAGAACTTTACGGGGTAGCCCATACCTCATTTAGGAGTACAACGTGTGGGCATTTCAGCTGGGGGTCAGAAGGCTGTGGCCAGGCTGGTTGTAGCTAAGGGCAAGGGGCCCAGAATTTTGGGCTGTGATTGGCTTAGAATAGTCCCACTCAACTGGCATTAAATTAAATATGTAAGCATGACCGAGGACATTCTGCAGAGGTACAGTGATGTTTTCAGTGTTGAGCTGGGCACACTGAAGGACATGACAGTGAAACTCCATGCTGACTCGGAGGCCACACCATGTTTTTTTTAAGCCCAGGTCAATGTCCTAGGCCATGAAAAGCAAAGTCGAGGAGGAGTTGGAATGATTACAGGAGCTGGGCCTCATTGAGCCTGTCCAGATTTCTAGGTGGGTGGCTCCCATTGTGCCAGTTTTAAAGCCAAGAAAAATAGTAAGGATCTGTGTGGATTATAAACTGATGGTGAATCAGGTGTCTAAGTTGGAGAAGTACCCATTGCCATGGGTGGATGACCAGTTTGCAACCCTGTCAGGGGGTAAACCGTTCACAAAGCTGGACATGAGCCATGTTGTCAACAGCTACGACTTGGCGAGGATTCAAAAGAGTTTGTCACAATCAACATGCGCAAGGAATTATTTAAATACAATCGCCTGGTATTTGGAGTGGCATCCAGCCCTGCCGTTTTCCAGAGGACAATGGACACTTTACTGCAGGGGATTCCACACATAGCAGTATACACTATATGGACAAAAGTATTGCGACACCTGGCCATTACACCCACAGGAACTTTGACATCCACATCCCATTCTAAATCCATAGGCATCAATATGGAACTGGTCCTCCCTCTGCAGCTATGATGGCTGCCATTCTCCTAGGAATGCTTTCCACAAGATTGCTGTGGAAATTTTTGTCCATTCATCCAGAAGAGCATTTGTGAGGTCAGGCACTGATGTCAGATAAGAAGGCCTGGCTCACAGTCTTCATTCTAGTTCATCCCAAAGGTGTTTTATGGGGATGAGATCAGGGCTGTCTGTGGGTCAGTCAAGTTCTTCTACACTGAACTCAACCATGCTTTTCTGGACCTTGCTTTGTGCACTGGGGCACAGTCATACTGGAATAGAAAAAGGCCTTCCCCAAACTGTTCTCACAAAATTCGAAGCATAGAAATGTCTATAATGTCTTAGTGTGCTGAAGAATTAAGTTTTCCTTTCACTGAAACTAAGGGACCTAGCACAACTTCTCAAAAACAGCACCATACCATTATTCCACCTCTACCAAATGCTGTCAGGCAGGTAACGTTCTCCTAGCATCCGCCAACCCAGACTTGTCCATTAGACTGCCAGACAGAGAAGTGTGATTCATAACTCCACACAACACATTTCCATTGATCCAGAGTCCAATGGTTGCATGCTTTACATCATCCCTTCTCACACTTGGCATTGCGCTTGGTGATGTGAGGCTTTCATGCATCTGCTCAACTATGGAAGCCCATTCCATGAAGCTCCTGGCGCAAAGATTTTGTGCTGGAGTTTATGCCAGAGGAAGTTTGGAACTCTACAGCTGTTGAGTCAACAGAGTGTTGGCAGCTTTTACGCACTACGCACTCAGCCACTATTACGCACCTCAGCCACTATTACGCACTCAGCCACTATTACGCACTCAGCCACTATTACGCACCTCAGCCACTATTACGCACTCAGCCACTATTACGCACCTCAGCACTTGGTGACCTCACTCTGTTACTTTACGTGGTCTGCCACTTCGTGGCTGAGTTTCTATTGTTCCTAAGTGCTTCCTTTTTTGCAATAATACCACTTACAGTTGACCATGCAATATCTAGCAGGGCAGAAATTTCACAAACTAACTTATTGCAAAAGTGGCATCCTGTGACAGTACCATGTTTGAATTCACTAAGCTCTCCAGAACGACTAATTGTTTTACAAATGTTTGTAAACCTAATTACATGGCTGGATGCTTCATTTTAAACACCTGTGACAGTGGATCTTAATGGATTCAATGATTAAGACATGTGTCCCAATACTTTTGTCCATATTGGGTATCTTGATCTTTTGATCATGGGGATCACTGGGGCAGAGTATTTGCCTAACTTGAAAAAGGTACTGAAGAGGCTCTCAGATGCAGCGCTGCGATGGACACAACAAATGTGTGTTCCTGGCACTGAGTGTGACTTACCTGGGACATTAGATCACAGCTGAGGTGTGTTGCCTAATGGAGGACAACACGAAGGCTATCAAGGAGGCCCCAAGCCCCAACAGTGTCACTGAACTCAGATTTTTGGGAATGGTGAATTATTATGGCAAGTTTCTCATGGTTTTGGCTCCACTTTTCAAGCTGTTTCACAGTGATACTAAGTGGCTGTGGGGTAAAGAGCAGGAAGACGCCTTCAAGGAAGTGAAAGAACTCCTTCACTCAGTAAAGCTACTAGTTCACTATGACCCAGACAAGGAGATCACTCTGTCATATAACACCTCTCCCTATGAAGTCGGTGCAGTTACTTTGCATGTAATGGAAGATGGTTCAGAGAAGCCTATTGGTTTCTCTTCACGTACCCTGGTGGTTGCGGAGGGATATTCACAGCTGGACAAAGGTCTCGCCATTGTGTTTGAGGTCAAATACTTTCACCAGTACCTTTATGGACGTGTTTTCAAAATTTATGAAAACCATAAACCTCTTGGGAGCCTGTACAGTCCAGATGCATCACATCACTAGCCACAGTCAGGATACAGTGCCAGACTCTCATGCTGTCAGCCTATGAGTATACTATAGTGTACAGAGTGGTGTAAGAATAATGCCAACGCCAATGTGCTTTGTTGGCTACCTTCACCTGAGATACTGGCTGGTATATATGTGCCTCCAGAGATTGCATTTCATTGGACTTGCTGTCAGAGACAAATGTAAGGGCAAACCAGATCAAACAGTGGACAGATAGGGACCCAGTCTTGTCCAAAGTTAAGATTTTCCTTTTACAAGGTTGGCCCAGTGTCATGGAAGAAGAGGAACTGAGCCCTTATGCCTAACGAAGGACAAAACTGAGTCTGAAGGATGGCTGTATCCTTTGGGGTGTGAGGGTTATTGTGCCTTCCCCTGGCCATTCACAGATTGTGGAAGAAATTCATGAGATTCATTCATGACTGGGACTGGGCTTAAGCCAGTACTAAAAAGTTAGACAGTGAACTAAATGTATATAAACAGTAACTGTATATACACACAGTAAGTATCCTGTGAGAACTGGGCCATGCATTTTTGTGTTCTGCCCTTTACAAATAATTTGTATTCCCCAGTCTGTTAGGGGGATTAAGTTCCCTTGGGTCTGTGGATTATAGGAAAGCAAGGCCATATGGGAAGACCTGTAAATCCGGCTTAACCCATTCGGGGTTAAAACGTGTGGAAAAATCCCATATTGTCATGTCTTTTGCTTTATGTTTAACGTTTGTATCTCTATTTTGTGGTTAATGTTGACATAATCAAAATGAATTTAATACCACGTAGTGATTGTATTGCAATATCTGATGAATTCCTTATAGCAATATTATATCTATATTGAAACTGGGGAAATATTATACATATTACAGTTTTTCATTTATACATTTATACATATTATATTATACATATTACAGTTTTTCTCAATTGTTTTGTCACATTCCATGAAACATAACTATAAGAGCATTGCTCAAAATGGTTTATGTATATAACACAACGAGGGGGTGGCACGGTGGTGCAGGGTTCATGTCTCTGCCCGGGTTCCATGTGTGTGGAGTTTGCATGTTCTCCCCATGTCGTCGTAGGGTTTCCTTCCGGGTACTCCGAAGAAACTTTGGGTAGTCCAAAAACACACTCAGGCTAATTGTAGTTTTCAAATTGCCCGTAGCTGTGTGTGAGTGTCCCCTGTGATGGGTTGGGGCCCGTCCTGGATTGTTCCCTGCCTTGCGCCTGTAGTTGTGGACTCTGGACTCCCTGTGACCCCGATTAGGATGAGGGGATACAGCAAATGGATGGATATAACACAATGAATGAAAAGTGCCCTTTTTGTTAGCAAACTTATACTTAGGAGGAGGCTGCGCCACAAGTACCTGGCCCCAATAAAGTAGCTTCCCAAGCATCAGGTCCAGGTGAGGCCTTCGCTGCCCCAGATGTGCCAGACCAAGGCCTGTTGCAGGGTACTCCTGGTATGCCTGGCCTGCCACTTGAGCATCCTGCTGTGCTATGCCCGCTGCCAGAGGGCCCTATTGTGCCCTCCCATGAACACTCCAGTATCCTTGTGAGGGTAAAGAGTTGGTCCAGTGTTCCGTGACCAGGACAGAATTTGCATAGTTCCTCCTGGATCTAAGGTTCGACCAACAGATGGACCCTCCTCTCCAGTACCCTGGCATAGACCTTCCCAGAGAGGCTGAGGAGTGTGATCCTCCTAAAGTTGGAACACATCCTCCGGTCCCCTCTCTTAAAGATTGTGACCACCACCCCAGTCTGCCAATCCAGAGGCACTGTCCCCGACATCCATGCAATGTTGAAGCAGTATGTCAGCCAAGACAGCCCAACAACATCAAGACCTTTCAAGAACTCAGGGTGAATCTCATCCACCCCCGGAGCCCTGCCACCGAGTAGTTGTTTGACCACTTCAGTGACCTCAGCCGCAGAGATGGGCAAGTCTCGCTTTGTCTTCTAGCTCTACTTCCTCTGAGGAAGGCATATCAGTGGGATTGAAATATTCCTTCCACTGTCCAACTATATCCCCAGGTGAGGTCAGCAGCCCTCCATCCCTGCTAGAGATAGCATTGGTAAAGCCCTGCTTCCCCCTCCTGAGTCGCCTGACGGTATGTCAGGAACCGTTTCAAGGCTGACCAAAAGTCCTTCTCCATGGCCTCACCCACACCCAAGTTTTTGCCTCAGCAACTGCACAAGCCACTTCCTGCTTAGGCTGTCGATACCTATCCGCTGCTTCCGGAGTCCCACAAGCTAACCAAGCCCTGAAGGCCTCCTTCTTCAGTCTGACAGCTCCCTTTACCACTGGTGTCCACTACCAGGTTTGAGGATTGCCGCCACAACTGGCACCATCAACCTTACGGCCACAGCTCCACAACGCCGCCTCAGCAATGGAGTCCTGGAACATGGCCCATTCACACTCCATGTCTCCCAACTCCACCAGAGATTTGAACTGGTGACCTTCCAATCACAGGTGTGTGTTGAAGATCTCCCGGACAGGGATTTCCACCAGACACTCCCAGCACACTCTCACTATGTGTTTGGGTCTACCAGGTCTATCCAACATCTTCTCTTGCCATCGGACCCAACTCATCACCAGGTGGTGATCAGTTGACAGCTCAGCTCCTCTCTTCAATTGAGTGTCCAAAACATATGGACGCAGATCTGACAATACGATTACAAAATTGAACATCGAACTGTGACCTTGGGTGCTCTTGTGCCAAGTGCACTTATGAACACCCTTATGCTCAAACATTGTGTTCATTATGGACGAACTGTGGTTAGCACAGAAGTCCAATAACAGATCACCACTCGGATTACAATCAGGCAGGCCGTTCCTCCCAATCACACCCTTCCAGGTTACACTGTCATTACTGACGTGAGCATTAAAGTCACCCAGAAGAATAATCGAGTCCCCAGATGGGGCACCTTCTAGCACCACCTTCAAGGCCTCCAAGAAGGGCAGATTCTCCAAACTGGTGTTTGGCGCATATGCACATACAACCAGTCCGTCCCCTGACACAAAGTCGTTGGGAGGCAAGCCTCTCTTCCACCGATGTAAACTCCAACGCACTGGCACCGAACCGGGGGGCTATATGTAGTCCCACCCCTGCCCGGCGCCTCTCACCATGGGCAACTCCAGAATGGAATAGAGTCCAGCCCCACTCCTGGAGTTTGGTTCCAGAGGCCAAGCCACGCGTTGAGGTGAGCCTGACTATATCTAGCCGGTATCTCTCTACCTCCCGCACCAGCTTAGGCTCCTTCCCCACCAGAGAGGTTACTTTCCATATACCAAGAGCCAGTTTCGGTACATGATGATCGGTCCATCGAGGCTCCTGCCTTCAACTGCCACCCGATCCCTACGACTCCCCCTGCAGGTGGTGGGCCCACAGGAGGGCGAGCCCATGTTCTTTTTTCGGGCTACGCCCAGCCAGGCCTCGTGGGTGGAGGCCAGGTCACCAGGCGCTCACCCTCGAGCTTCCACCCCAGACCTGGCTCCCTGGCGAGGCACCGGTGTCCCCAGACTGGGCAAGGTAACACGGTCCTTATTGTCCATCATCATATGGGTCTCTGTGAATTGCACTTAGTCTGGTCGCTCACCTTGGACCAATTTGTTTTGGGAGTCCCTACCTGGAGCAATTACCCCGGACAACATAGCTCCTAGGATCTTGGAGGCACACCAACCCTTCCACCACGATAAGGAAACGATTCATTGAGGGGTCTATGCATTATAGAAATATATATTTTACTAAGTACAGTGTGATACATGGTATACACTAAAATGACAATTAATTAGGTAAACCTCATTAACACAAACAGACTCTAAACAGGGAATAACGTGGCTGCAGATGAATATACAGTATATAGCATATAGACAGGGTCAAGAGCTTCAATTACCAAGTGGCTGAGCATCATGGCTAAGACACATAATCTAAGTGAGTTTTAAATGTGCTATAATTGTTAGTGCCAGATGTGGTGGGTCTGGCATCTCAAAAATAGCTGCTCAACTGGGATTTTCACACCCCACAGTGTTTATAGTTTACTGAGGATTTTGTGATAAACAAAAGCAGTCAATTACATTGTTAATGAGAGAAGTTAGAGCAGAATGGCCAGATTCATTTTTTCACGAGATAAAAAACAACATTACAGTACAACAATAGAGAAAGTTACCTCCAAATACACAACATGCACAATTTGCAACAAATTCACCAATGAAGCGGACAAAAATGGGTCTTACCTGTTACCATGTAGGGGGATAGAATAAAGGTAAGACAGGAATATGAAGGTGTTATGTGCTATAACTAGACTGTTCATTTTCTGCAGTTTTTAAGGTGATCAAACCACATAAAAAATGTGACATCACAGTCTTTGTCACAAAACACCATGTGCATGTTTGTCTAGTTGAAGAACATTGTAGAAATTCCATCATCTGGGTTATACAAGACTTGGAAGCTATGTCACATATTTTATTTGAGGGCTTGTTAAAATCAAATGAATATGAATTAATGTGAATGCATCATGTTTTATTGTTAAATCTGAAATATTTTAACTATCCTCATGACCCAGTACAGGATAAGAGGTTTGAAGATGGACGTGTGGGTCTTAACTATGTGAATAACTAAAATATCAAGTTCAAAAATAGGTCAGCTGCAACAAGGAATAATTGTTCAAGAAGTATTACATAATCAGCTCCTCAGCGCATTCTGTGCATGAATTAATTTGACCTGACAGCACCAAAATTTCAGCAAGCATGTATCTGTGCTTGGACCATATAAATTAATCCTTTGTTTTTCTGACTTGACATTATATTTTATGCTTGTTCTAAGAGAAAAGGACATAAATAAAATAATTCTCAATGAGTAGGTGTTAATGGTGCTTATGGTGTTTGCAGCAGGTTAATTTTCTCTGAAATTTGAATCTGAACATCAGCCAGCCTTTTGTACCATCCACCCACTTGCTTGGGCTCATTTGCATGGACAGTTGAATGATTGGTATTCTTTTCCTCTGAAAACACCAAACTGAAACTGCTCTCTGCTTATTCCCCTGCGTGACTTAAACATCTGTTGTGCTGTGTACCTGTAGCATACATTCAGTCTTTTTCAGCATATATTAAACAGCAAAGAGTCTCTTTCCTTTCATAGCCCAGGAAACTCAAACAGGTTGTACATTTTTGCTTATGTTGTTGTTGTATTGGTAATGTAAGAATATTATGTGCATAATAATGACTGGTGATGCTAAGATCAGATGACAAAACATAAGGTCGATGTGAGAAGTTGAGCTAAATTCCTGAAAATATGAAAATTGGGATAAAATTAGAAATACAAATAAACAAACTGTAAAGGGCTGGTGCATTGTTTTTTCATACTGTAACTTCCTCTTTCTGCTGGGTTTCAAATGAACATATGAAAATTTAGTATTTGCATAAACTGTCGTACACAGAAAAACAATTTTAGTTTCAGAATGTAATATTGTATAAACATAAATAATTATTAACTGTGTGACAGCTGTATTTCATTTGCAGTATCTCTCTAAAACAAAACTATAAAATGATAATCATCACATATAGGACTTCTAGCATAATGTGATCGGGGCCCCAGCACATCTCACCAGAAGAGGGCGCATTTTTATTAACCACAATCATAGCAGCTGAAAGTAAAAGGGTAATTGAAATTATACTTCATTTGCTATTTGCACAGGTATGAGTATACATGTAGGTACACAGGAATTCTTTTTAGTTTTTGCATATCTCATCTTGCTTTTCTTTGAGATGCACACACGTGAGAGTGACATTTAGGGTCTGAGCGCAAGGTCAGGCCATTTATCCAGAGCTCTTGAAGCATTTTTCAAGGAGTTAAGGGCCTTTATCAAGGGCTCAGCAGAGATAGGATTTGAACTGGTCACCTTCCAATCACAGGCACAGAGCCACTCCCCCTCCAAAAAAAGTATGAGGAAATGAAAATGAGATGTTTTTCAGATTCACAATTTGTAATCCTTTTCAGTATTTGTATATTGCACACTAGCTAGGCATTACTCAGGGTTGTAAGAGGACTGGGTACGTTTCCCAGGCAGCATAAGCCACGATTCTAGGGTACGCGCTGCACAGAATGCCAGCTCACTGCAGGGCGCACACAGAGACACATTAACAATCAGACGTTCCAGTTTGCCTAATTACAGGTCTTTGGACTACTCGAGGAAACTGGAGCCCCAGCTGGAAACCTGCCTAACGCAGAACATGCAAACTGCACACACACACACACACACACACAGCAGAAGTGAAATTCAAACCCCCAATTCGGGAGGTGGGAGACAATGGCAATACCTCCTGAGCTACCACGCTGCACTTGGGTAGTTCCTCATAATTAAATATTATGCCACACATGAGAAAATAATTACTTTATAAAATACATAATTTGATCAATCAATATGAATAATAAGAATTCAAATGTTTTGCTCATGTATTTGGGGAAGCTATATACTTTCATTTTAATATTTTATTACACATGATTTGAATAATTTTCCAAATGCAAAACGCTCCTTAGGGTATTTTTTTAACATAATCAGAATTACCCAGCTCAATTCCCTGGTGCGGTTTTACAGTTTTTCCAGATTGCTTTGGCACCTTTCATGAAACATGCTTAACATTCTCATGACTATAAGAGCATTTCTCAAAACAGTTTATACAGCACAACACTTTGGTTTAGCTGCAAAAGCCTGTAACTTACCCAAAACAATTAACTCATGTCTCAAAAGCATATAATTCCACGAATAAATCAGTCAATGTTGCCAAAATGAAAAGTACAATCTGCACTGATTAACCATGAGAATCATGAACCGATACTAGTTTATGTCAAAGACACCAGTTTCAACATTGCAAGGCTCTGCATTACAGTATGTACACTTCACTGGCAAGAGAAAGCACTCACATGCACATGTAACGTCTTGTTAGTTCAAGACACAGTACAAAATCAAATTAAAAAGTCACACAGCACTGTAAAACACAAAAACATGCAAAAGAACAACAAAAGGGCAACAAAAGCATGTACTGTGGGAACCAAAAACACAACAATGGCATATCAGTACAATTTATGGAATATATGTTTCATTTTCACAGCTTGTTTAACTGTGTTGCATGTGGTGGCTGACATGATGATCACATACATGTATAGTTTTGCATGTAAAATTTTTACTGTAGGAAACACATACATAATCTATTTTGACCAACAAGACTTCTGCTCTCCCCCAATGTCATCATGATGTGGGGATTGCACTAGTTGTTTTGCAAATGTTAATTGTCATTTGAGAAATGTTCCAATGCAATCAAATAAACTAATACAATTATTTGATGTTTTTGTTTTGAGTTCTAATTTCTTTCATTCACCAATATATTTATTAATTCCGTTAGAATTTGTTTGTTTAAATACCGGGGAGGCTGAATATTTGTTTGTAAGGCATTCCAAGGATGTTCTTTTACATGCTCCTAGTTTCTCCAGTTTAAACATTTGATGAATTTCTCAATTTTTAGGTTTCTCAATTTTTATTTGTTGGATGAAAAATAGCATTTGTTTTCTACATTTCCAAATAAACTGATTTGATAACATTTGGTAAGTATTTGAGAGAAGACGAATTTTCAAGTAACAGATGATAAAAAGCTCAGATTAATTTACCAGATGCATAGATATGGGACCAGGCTTTGAGTCTTCGCCATGCCTTTGTGTGTGGCGTTTGCGTGGACGTGAGGTTTCCTCCAGGTCATCCGGTTTCCCCCCACAGTCCAAAAACATACTGAGGTTAACTGGAGTTACCAACTTACCCATAAGCGTGCATGTGTGTGTTAATCATGCGTGGGTGTGTTTTACGATGGGCTAACACCCCGTCCTGGGTTGTTCCCTGCCTTGCACCCATAGCCTCCAGGATAGGCTCTGGACTCCCTGAGACCCTGAATTGGACAAGTGGTTACAAAAAATGGATGGATGGATGGATGGATCATTCATTCATTTTATATATTCAGCTTACCCAGTCAGGGGTTTCAGGCTTAAAGTATTATATTAAAGTAAATATATAGTTAGATATGCAATTAATTTATCACATAATTAATATTAAGATGTATTAAATGTAGCACACCTTTTAATGCAATTACAATCATGTATTTCACTCTTTGTGTCCACTGGTATCATTATATCAGCAGATGTGTTTTCCTGTAAATTTTCAGAAATATACTTTGCCAAGTCTTTCTTCAGGTCCTTTAAAGATTTTTCCTTCTGAGATGTGTGGGCTTACATTTGAAGTTAAAGATTACTGAAGGTTAACGCATGAATCTTGGAAAATGTGCATTGTATACTCTGTTCCACCGTGTATACACCCTGTGGTTATGCAAGTGTTTTACTGTGCATTGGTTCCAGGAACAGAGGTTCTCACTGAGCTGTAGGCAAACTTCCCATGTGCATAACAAATTACTCAGAATGGTAGGCAGTCTAACATTGCAAGCATAAATACACTCAACCAATTTTAATATATAAAACATGTAAGTTTGATTTGCTAAATTTGAAACATGTCCTATAGGAAGAACTACACAACAAAGGACAATAAAACAAAGTGTGTGTGTGTAACCAAGCAGATGGAATCACACAATTGTTATAGTATTAGTACTAGAATTACCATAAAAATATGTCTAATTTACAGGCACAATATAAGACATCACAGGGGTGATAAAAGCACTGCATTGAGGATGTTTGACCTGGATTATTATCCGAATGAAAGATTTTGAATAAATAGATGTCTTTATGAAGGTTTTTATCGAATATTATATAACGTACTTGCCACTCAGTTTAAAATTTCACATTTCAACAATCAAACAACTCAACAACCAACACGTATATTTTGACCTTGACTGATGATGTTTTATTATAACACCATCAATGTTTTACTTGGACAAGAGGTAATTTGTGAACAACCTTAAAGACTGTATTTCTCGTTGTTGACAAGGTTTTGTAGAAATGTCCTGCAGGCTTCTGAGTGAAGTGGTCATGCAGTGATTTCGAAATAAGGATTGACAGTAAGACAGAAACAAGGGCTGTGGTTTTTCACTTCCGCATCAAACCATGGGCATGTCAAACATATTCATGTTGATAGATGATGTCCAGCCATAGGACACCCTAAATTCCATGCTGCTGTGCACATCATCCATTCATAAAATGCAGGGATACATACAAGGGGATATGTCAAAAATTAAGAAAGTAAATTGACAGCTTTGGATTTTTCTTCCTGCCATTGGTTACTGATTACTGCCTTGTGGTCAGGAACAGACCAAATGGTTGGGTGTGGTGGGGGGGGGGGGTGGATGGTTAACCATTTTCTTCAACTTTGCCCTGCCTTTTTTAATGCCTGCTGTCCATGTTGACCATACTGTGATAACGGCACGGAAGACAAAGACTTTGATGGGTTAGGCAAGGATTTTAAAGATTCTCTGTGTATTTAGGTGTTTTTCAAACCAGTGTTAGGTATTTCAGGTTCAGAAGCTGCAAATCCACACCAAGATTTTGTTTCTACCAGCCTGTTGAGGATGCTGTGACTGTGACTCCTTATACTCAACTGGGGTGGCTTTCCGGAAAGCGTTTGATCTTAGGGAATAACGAACAAGATAACGAACGACGTAAGCAAAGAATGAGTGAGGTCTACGTGCGTTTCCAGAAGCCCTTCGTTATTCCAGGAATAACGAACGAACTCTTAAGTAGTACTTTGTTGGCTTCTCCCCCGCTCCGCGTAAGAAAAGCACAGACTGTCGATAACAGGAACATCGATCCCACATATTTCAATGGTGAAAAATGTTATATGATTGTCACATCAGACATATGTGAATGTCAATAAAAATATAAACTAATTAGAAAATCAATAAAAACACACAAAAGCAACCAAGATTAAGACCAAAATAAATTTACCTATTC
>JAAGVU020000113.1:27499288-27509953 GCA_011763525.2 Mormyrus iriodes
CCGACACACCACCCCCCGTGACCCCACCGGATGATCGTAAGAGGGATGCAGACAGACCCCCCCCCACCAGGGAGCGGACCACAGGGGGCTCAAGAGCAGCAGGCCCCCCCACCCAGGCCCAGAGCGTCCCAAGATCCACCTGCGTCCCCCTCGGGCCATCCACAGGGTCCCCAGCACGCTGTGGCAGGACCAAGGCCCCCCCGCCCACCACCCACAAGAGGTGGCCACCCACCACAGCCACAGCCACCCAGAACCCCCAATCCCACCACACCTCAGGCCCCAGTGCAACTGACGCGGGAGCAGAGACAGAGAGATGGGAGAGGCCCCTCAGCCCCTGTCGCACCCCCATCCCATGTCAGTGTGATGTGTGTATGTACATGTATGACAGAGTTGTATGTGGGTACTATGATGCATTAAAATGGTGGGTGCAGTTAGGGCATGAGGGCCCCACTGCTAGCAGACGCTAGCAAGCCCTAGTGTTACGTGGAATGTGGTGTCGGGAACAGGGGAGCAACAAAGGCATGCAAGGAGTGCCCCCCCACCGGGGGCCAGGTCCCCAACTGGCCCCGATTACTCCCCATCCCCGCTTCCACCCAGCCAGCAGGGTGCCCAACCAGGGTGCCTGGGGGGTCACCAGGCAGCCCGACCGCAGGGGCACCACCCCCTACAGGTGCAGACCAGAGGAGCCCCACCCCACCGCGCTTGGCAAGACCCCAGGCAGCGGGCCAAGACAGGACCCCTGGCAACCAGAGAGCCGGTCCGGCCAAGCAGGTTGACCCCCACCCCGGGTCCCCAGCGGGGCGGAGGCCCCCACAAGCTCCCCCCAAACCCTCAACAGTTCCCGTAAGGCCAACCCCCCCGGGGCACCAACAGCAGCTACTGACCCAACCCACCAGGGGACCAGGACCGGGACACATGGCTCCACCGCATGCGGGTGGCCATCTCCCTGAGAGCTAGAACAGGACCCCAGCCGCAAGAGCCCATGCCCTGTAGGAGCGGTGGCACAGATAGCTCCCAGCGGCCCCGAGATCACAACATTTGCTGAAAAAGTATAACTCTCCACCTTTACTGGCTAGGTGAAAAAGAAGATGGATAGATTGCATATGGATTGTAAAACCATCAGCTATTCATGTTAAGGTTCAGTGAGTTGTGCAGTCCTTTACGGTTCTTTCGGCATAGTTGTATGTTTTCAACAACTGGCCTGCCCTTAGCTGGATGGCTTTTGGGTGGTAGACTATTCAAAGACACCTAATTGTACATGTCCACTCTCCCTTAAACAGACTTCATATATCACTTGCGTCAAGTCTTTAAATGATTCTGTAACCTGCTGGAGATAGAAATTTCAGATCCAGAAAGTAAAAATCCAGATCAAGATTTTGTATAAACCAGTCAGTTGAGTTTTATGAAACTGTGACTGTTTATGCTCGACTGGTTGGTTGAAACAAAATCTTGGACTGGATTTTTACTTTCTGGACCTGAAATTTCCATCACTGGTGACCTGTCTCCTCCCCTTCATTCACATTTATTGAACTGGACAGGTGAAGCAGGTCAATAGGTGAAATCCATTAGGGATCATAGCTTTCACCTGGATTCATCTGTTTAGATTTATTTCTTTAAAAAACTGTACTAAAGTTTGTTTATCTATAATTGTTAAATCAGCATTTTTTTTGTTTGATGTACTGCTTAATGGGTCATCATAGGTACATGATGGGATCATAGAAGGCCAGCATGTGTTAGACATGTATCATTCACCCTTTTATATCACAGTTAATCACCGGTGCTTCTCCTGCTCCATATTTAGTGCAGGATACTCACCTCTTTGTTATATTCAGCACAATTACCCGTCTGCATCTAAATATTTATAGTCCACAATAGTGTGAGCCAAGGAAAAATCCCTAAAGCAAGATAGATAGAAATAAATAATAAAATAATTCCCACGCATACCGTCTTAGATCCACTCAGAGCTACATTTCTATTCTCTTGCTATTAGTAGTTTTGTTCTCTTTCTGTCTCAAGCATCCATGTTTTTGCATTAGCCTGTTTCTGGGTGCTTATGATGTTCACCAGACCAGACTGGAAGTGTTGAACGCAACCTGTTTAAAATATTTTACACGTTTTGTAGCGGGTAGCTGGGTGGGAGCAATTTCTGCTTGGGAAAAGTTTCATTTGGCCAGAATACATTCTGGGACATCTCTGTGGGGATTCCTCTGTTAGAACTGAGATTGTTAATGCCATACTGCCAGGGCTGACGGTGAGGCATGACGCAGGTAGAAAGGACACAGCCCAGGACAGGAACGGTTTTGCAAGGGTAAAACCCCGTTTGGGGACTTTATTATCACCAGGAGCGGGGAACACGGACAACAACAGGCTATAACAGCAGCATCAATGACCAGCAGGGAAACACAGGACTGGGGAACTTTTATACATTGGAACACCTAGGAAATGAACGAGGGGCACCTGTGGCTGATTAACAAGGGTCAGGAACACAAGGTAACAACAATGAACAGCAGGTGTGGCTGATTAGCAGCCCCGCCTGTGGGAGACACCGGGAAAAGACTGGTAAGGCAGGGCTGGACATGATAGTTAATATGAACAGAGATAAACATATTCCCAGACTTACTTCTGAATTTTGTCATCGATGGCTTCAGGTCTCTGGTCTAGCTGGGTTTAATTGTTCTCAAGAGGTTGACTCAGATACTATAGATGTTATACAACAAGCAGTTTCATTGCATTATGTTTATGCTCTGATAGTGAGATTAAATAAATGTTTCGAGCTGTGCCTCTCCTTGCCTTATTCTGTTGGGGTGGCATTATCTTAAAAATCTCAGTAGTGGTAACCACGATAAAAGATAATAAAACCTCCTTAAATTATGACAGCAAAAATACTGTTGACTTGCTCCATTTGTTTCCCATTAAAAACAGGAAAGGCTTAGTTTGGTAAGGATAGACTCTTCCTTAATTGCCTCCATCTGTTTCATCTGCTGGGAAATGACCTTTTAAAAGTCTCCAGATGCCACTTCTCCAAACGATCATCAGTCAGCATACTTTCAGTGTTTGTGACTGTTGCACTCTCAGGGTACGTAAGAAATAATGGCAGCAATAATTTATTGCCACTGGAGATGGTGTAGAGGGACTCTGTAGAAGGCAAACACGAAGTCCATTGAGAAATTTACTCAGCCGGGTGATACAATAATCTACATGAAATCAATGATATAAGCCCCCTTATAATTTTGTGTTTATAAAGGAAAAATAACAACACAAAATTCTTGTTACTTGGTTATGTGATAGAATGAGTGTCTGGGTGATAGGGACCTCAATCATTTTATTTAGTACTGCACAAGAACTCAGGACCACCTGATAATGAGATTTAAAGGTCCCCATCTCCCATAATGAGAGCGTTTCAAATAAACAATTTCCTTCAGGATGATAAACATTTTCTGATTCTAATTTCACCCAATTACAGGACTCTGAAATGGGTGCATTGTTATGTTGACATTTACATTTCTTTCCATTTACAAAGGTTTTTAGAATTTTCGGTAACACTTTACTTAAGGCCATGTTTTTAGTGATTTATAAAAGCATTCATAATGCATTATAATGCATTGATAAAGCATTATAAGCGTGGCTATAAATATTTATAAAAAGGCACGTTATAGCTATGTTTATTATGCTTTACGAATGCATTACTATTTGTGTTTATAAATTGCTAAAAATATGGCCTTAAGTAAATTGTGGTTGTTCTGTACATGTATAGCCAAACACATCAACTTATCGATGCAAACTTCATGGCTTGTGACTTTATAGTCATGTGCATTAAATCATATGTGTCTGATTGCAACTCAACTGGCAAGCTTCTGAGCAAATGGAAGTTTGGGAAAGTGCATGTACAAGATGATAAAAAAGCACAGGGCTAGTTATTAAGACTCATATGCCAAGCAATGCACTTTACTTGAGTGCTGTGTCTGGCAAAACCTCATCGAGGAAAAATGTACTACATCCCAGAGAAGAAGGACTAGAAAGCCTTTGTCTATATTACAAAGACCTCACAAAAAGCACAAAGACAAACATAGAAAAAGAGTGTCATTTTTCTCTGCTGCTTCATTATTTACATATTTGATAAGTGTACTTAAGCAAAACATTTATCATTAGTAATTAAGCTGACATTTTAAAATATTAATGCATAGACAAATATTTTCAATCCTTTAGAAGCTACACCTGGGGTGGTGTGTGATTTTGTGGGTTAGGGCTCTGTGCCTGTAATCACATGAGTTCTGGCTGAATCCTGTGATAAGTATAATAGTCATACCTTCATTGGGCCAATAAGCCCTTAAGCCAAGCCCTTAACCCCTGAACCCCCCCACCCCAAAAAAATGCTTTGGGGCACAAGATAAATGTCCGATCCCAAACTTCATTCTCACTGCTACGTTTATGCAAGTCTCAGAGACCAAGATGACATACGTGAAAACTAAAGAATTTTTGCAAAAAGCATCATTTCAACGTTTCTTCTTTATTCATGATCTGATACATCTGATACTTTCTATCAAGCAAACAAACGTCTAAGCACTAGAACATGGTCTAATAAAAACAGAACAAAAAGGATGATTTATGGGACTTGTGTTGCTGTGGCTATGGTTCTTTGATGAGCTGAAGGGTAATAGCTGTATAGCAGTTGTTTGTGTCGGACACTCCCTAGCTGTGCACCAACAGAGGTCGAAAGGAAGCGGCCCAGTTCTCTGTTAGGTCCTTTGTTGTGTGACTCTGTCTGTGTACCACTGCCATGGCACTGGCCATAAAAACCTGCAGTTGAAAGGAGAGAACATGGCCCTTTCACTCTGAAACATTAACCCTAAAGTGGAGTACAGGGGTCTTTTTCATTTGGTATAAACTGATGACAGTGTAGTTTATCCTTCAGCTGATTTGCAGAATTATTTTTCCCTTTAATTCCTTTGCAAAAAAAAGGAAAAACACTGCAGATTAAGCTACACAGAAGTCAATGTGTTCTGGTCTTTATGTCACCATGGTAACAAGTTTTTCAGCAGCAGACATTCTGTTAACCTATGCAGGATTTAAGAATGTGCTTATAACTGTTGTGTAACACCTATGAACGAGGCATTGTGGACAGCCTTGATGCAGGCTCTTCCCCATTCAGCAGGTTAAGAGTGAAACACAGTTGCCATAGCAAAGCACTTTGGCTCAGTGTGATATGCACATCCCGCTAGCAGTGGGCTGGCAAACTGCACTCTGCCTTTTGGAAAATGCAGTGCTCTCAAAGCACCACATAGATCTGCATATCAAAGATGGCATTGGTTAGGACCTTTGATAAATTGAAATATGTTTCTAAATACATGAAAAACAACTGGTTGTTACTAATAAATTTAGACCGTTGAATCTTACCACCGTGTTAGCATTATTATTACCAAATTATCATGGATTATAACGTATTTGACTGTGGACTTTGCAGGATTACTTACTATTTAGTTTATACAGTATATTTATATGCACAAATTAAAAATAACTTCTACTTTATTTGCACAAATCCAAAATCTAATATACAGGGTGTCCATAAAGTCTCTTTACAATTTCAAAAATTTATTACAAAGGCAATTGATGAGATATCTTCATCAGTTTTGTTCTATGTACTCAGTGGTTGTCAAGGTTTTTATCACATTGCATTTGTGTCTAAAGCAGCGGGTCACTGATGCCATTGCCGCGGGTTTGCTACAGTGAACATGGCAAGAAATCCAGTACTGTCTCGATGTGCTTCGTGCAACTATCCATCCATCCTCCAGAACCGCTTATTCCATATGGGTCGCGGGGTGTCCGGAGCCTATCCCGGAGGCTGCGGGCGCAAGGCAGGGAGCAACCCAGGATGGGGTGCCAACCCATCGCTGGGCACACTCACACACCATTCATGCACACATTCACACCTATGGGCAATTTGGTAACTCCAATTAACCTCAGCATGTATTTGGACTGTGGGGGGAAACCGGAGTACCTGGAGGAAACCCCACAACGACAACATGCAAACTCCACACACATGGAACCCGGGCGCAGACGTGAACCCTGATCTAAGAGGTGTGAGGCAACAGTGCTAACCACTGCACCACCGTGCCGCCCCTTTGTGCAACTAATGGTGCCCATATAGAGGTGTATTAAATGAGGCAAAAAAACATACATATATACGTCTCATTTTGTAATAATTTTCACTTATCTGTCTTTTCATTTGCTTTTTTAATAAATTTTTGAAATTGTAAAGAGACTTTATGGACACCCTGTATAATATCTCCAAAATAATAAATAAATCGAATACAAAATAAGAGTATTAGCATGGCTTAGTAGGTATCACTGTTGCCTCACCTCTACTCTGATCAGTTATGGGACCAAGAACAAAATCACTAACGGCGCATCTGAAATTAGTGGTTTGGCACAAGCCACGCAGTCATGGACTCAGTGACTTCCCCCTGGGGGTCTGACTCAGGGGTACATGGTTTGTTTGCTTGTCATGTGGACAACATCTACATCTTCCAGCAAACCCTGTCTACTGAAAAGACAAGGATGTTTAAAAACTTGAACTTTTAAGCGGCACCCCCCAGTTTTCCAGAAAAAACTGAATGTACCTATTATCTGATTTAAAAAATTTGCACGATAAAGTTCAATTCACTTCAATTCATTTTTATATAGCGCCTTTCACAACATAATTGCCCCAAGGCTCTTTACATGGGTATGTTGTGATACATTACAACATCAGTAAGAGAGAGTAATATAAAACAGGGAAAAGAAAAGACAAAAAATGTAATAAAGAAAGAAACCCCAATGATAACAGAGGAGAGGAACCAAAAATGTGTGCAATGTGTAGATTCCAACAGACACCTGTCACAGAAGACGGGGAGCGGAGGCTACAGGAAGCAGTGCTTTTCTGATTTTCTCAAACTGCAGCTCTGTTTTTGGGCAATACTTGGAAATATGTCAGCTCAAACTCACCTGGAAAAGAAGGAGGCATTTTGGCATGTTGTCACCATTTTTCACTGGAGTTTGTGGCCCTGTTGCACTGTCTGACAAAAGTACAACGTGTATGGGTACATAAATATTATTTCCCCTTATGCATATCAAGCATGTCTGTATTCAAATACTCTTATGTTTGTTTGTAATACAGCTGGGTCAGATGTCAGTTACATCGCATTCTTCTGAAATAAGTCACAGTGTGCAGTCAGCCAGCCCCTCCCCCCCATTCCCCAACAGAAATGTTGTGAGTCCAGTAGAAATATAGTGTTCTACTGCAGCATAATTGTTGTAAATTCTTGTGAAGTGCAAGTGTAAGACATGGCTAAACAATTATTTTAGTCACTATTAGCAGGGGTGATTCTAGGATTTGACCCTTAGGCGGTTGAGAGGAGGGGGGGACCCCACTATAAAGTTTGAAATGTATGCAAAAATCCGGGACAAATGACTAAATCTTTATCTTTCAGGAGGGCTGAGACAAAACATAGAGTCTAGAATCACCTGTGACTATTAGTATCTGTCAAAACTTTTTTGGAGTATGGATATATAGATGGTCTAAAAATCGAAGTTCATAGCAAGCTGACGAGAGATATCTCCAGAGGATCCAATGGTGATCAGGATTAACTTTTCAGCAGGATTAACATGAGGTGTTCCATCTCCCAGTACTTCCAAGTTTATTGGAGCTTACATTTACATTACATGAATATATTAAGCACATGCTCTTGTACAAAGCACAAGCAAGTACATTACATACAGATATCAATCAGCCAAATAAGCATAAGTGTAGCTAGGCTAAGCTCCCAATGAATGACCAATAAGAAGTGCAAGTTCACATTCGATAACAGCTATACAACAAATACATACAAACAAATCAAAAACCTACTTAAAGACAAGTCGAATAAAGAGCATTCAGGATACAAAGGAGAGCAGATAAGGATTTACAAATGATGATAGAAGGGGTCAGTAGTTGGAGGACTCAATGAGGTGTTCTGGGAACAGATGGGTCTTGAGGTGTTTCTTGAAGATGGAGAGGGAATTTGACACCTGAATGTGGATGGCTACTTCCTTCCACCATCGAGGAACCACACAAGAAATATCCAGAAAGAAACTTTTCATGTGGTGGGGCAACCTCCAAGTAGTGCTGCTTTGGTGACTGAGGAGGGTGAGATCTGATGAGCTCTGAGGTCTTGATGAGCAACTTGCCGGATATGGGTGTCGTTCCAATAACTGCTCTAAAAGTCGAGATTACTGACTTCAACTTGATGCAAACGTCTATAGGAAGCCAGTAGAGAGAGACAAGGACGGGTGTAACACAACAGCATTTCAGGCAATGGAATCTGTTGTGGTTTAACAGCTGAAATAGGAAGACCTTTTAGTAAGGAGTTACTGTAGTCTAGTTGATAAAAAATGCCTGGGCTAGAAACTGAGCTGTATACACAGACAAATAAGGACTGATCTTCCTGATGTTATACAGAGTAAATCTGTATTAGCCCAAAGTCCCATTGTAGACAGTGTTGATTATCCAAGCTGCATAGTGATGTCATGGTGAATGGTAGGGCTGGCAGAGAAAATTACAAGAAGCTCTTTCTTAAAGAGGTGTACCTGGTGGTCAGGCACGTGCAGGGGAGGGGGGCTATGGTACCTAAGCACCTGCCCCATTTGCCCAAATGATTGTAAGTGCCACCCCTTTGAGGTTCTAAGTTCCCCTTTTCTATCACCAAAACAATTTACAGAGGGACCCCCCTCCCAGCAAAATGTACCTGTTCAAGCACCTTTCGCTTGAAATGTCTCTGCATGTTAGTGATGGTAGTGAAGATTCTTTCACCCAACCTAAGAAGTCAGCAAACTGTGCAGAGATCGGAGCAGAGACTATGGTATTCTCTGGAGGGAAGGTGAGGTACAGCTGAATGTTATCAGCAGGGTAGTAACTGGATGATGGGACTTAGAGAGGTGGTGTACAGTGATAAGAGAAAGGGGGGTTGTGAGTGGTGGGTGCAGAGAATTGGCTGCCAGCTTCTCATGGAAGAGACTAAAAAGTCATCAGCACTCAAGTTGGTGGGTGGAGGGGGTGTAGGAAGGTCAAGGAGGGTGATGTAAGTGAAGAATACTTTGTGTGTGTCTGGGGTGGCGATGATCTTGTCCTGGTAGTAGATGATATTAACAGCAGTGACGGTAGCAAAGAAAGATGATGAAAGTGATCGATACAGACCCATAGGGCATCTTGTTTTCTGCCATTTCCTCTCAGCCATCCTTAGCCTCATCTGTTGTCTATGGATCATGCTGGAGAGCCAGGGGCTAGAGGGTTGAGAGGCCGGTTTAGGGGAGAGGGGACAGAACTCCTAAGGAGAAGGAAGGACTGAGAAGCAATTGGGGGAGAGGGAGTGAAGTCTAAGGTGGAAGGAGACTTGAGGAGGGGTGAGAGAAGAAGATATAGGGAGCCACAAGGTAAACTGAATAAAGTTGGAATCAGTAGAACTGGCAGTAGAACTGAGTCAGCCCAGATGAGGTCAGGAAGGCAAGGAGAATGTTTGGGTCCGCCAAGAACGACAGTCACGAGCCATCATCAGGAATGGTTTTCAATAGCACCTCTAATTCTTCAGTGAAGTTAATTAGTGGACCTGGTGGGTAGTAGATGACAACAATAAACAGTTTGGCAGGGCTTGTAATAGCAACTGCATGGCAAATTATATTAACATCTTCAGGAGTGCTAAAGGGCCCAAAAGCAATATGGTTACTTTGTTGACCACAGGATTTGACGTGGTTACTTTACAGACACAGATACAGACTCTCTGAGCAGGAAATATGGCTATGATTGTACATTTAGTCTTTTTTGTCATTATATTTTTAGATTATAAAATAGCTTAGACTTATATTTTGATCCTGTGTTGCTGTAATTTAATATAACTAAATTTGGTTTAATTAGTTTAAGTTGCTGCAATGGGTTGGCACCCCATACTGGGTTATTCCCTGCCTTGCACCCGTGGCGTCTAGGATAGGCTCCAGACCCTCATTACTATGCATAGGACAAGCAGGTACATAAAATAAATGGATGGACAGATGGATGGATGGTTGGATTGGGTTTTTGCATTTAACAATAGCTACTACAAGTAACACGTTTATGTTATTTGCTCATTCAGGATTAATTTTGACAGATTTATTTTCTGTTCAAACATCAGTTAATCAGTTCAGTGATGAAAGAAGCGAAGACAATTTTCAGTGATATCCAGAACAGCACCTAGAGGATAAGATGCCATGAGGGAACAGTGGCTTCTGTATAGGTTGTGTCCAGGGCTGGGAATTAAGCTGGCCCACTTGCCAGAGGCAAGTAATTTAGATGAAGGGTGAGTACAAAAAATTTAACCCTAGCCCACAGGGTAGTATAAAAATTACATGTTGACCCTGTTGGCTAGTAGCAAAAATTCTTAAGTTTCAACCCTGGTTGTGTTCCTGGCTATATTTTTAATCTAGCAATAAATTACTATTTACAAATTAACAGCAAATATGATTGCAAAATAATGATAATTCTTTTAATCAATACACGGTACAATAATACGGCAACGATTTCTGCATTCAGCTAGTACTATATACAGTATGTATATGTGTGTGTGTGTGTATATAAATATATACATTTTACTCGTAGCACTATTATGAGTATCTCTCCTTTCC
>JAAGVU020000113.1:27518762-27529031 GCA_011763525.2 Mormyrus iriodes
ATTTCTGATTAGTTTAAAGTTATCTTCATTGAAAAAAACTGTGTTTTTCTTTCAAAAATAAGGACATTTCGAAGTGAGCCCAAACTTTTGAACGGTAGTGTATAGCTGCTACCTGAGACAAAAGATGCATCATGATTCATTAATGATGAACAAACATGAGATCAGTATTTCACTTGTGTTATTCATTACTTGTTCCTACAGTAGTTACTTAGTAGTTCCTTCAGTAGTTCGACAAAAATTTGCAGAAGATACAGATATAGTAACAAATATAGTAACTGCTTGGGATGAAAGATGCGTCATGTTTCATTAATGATGACAAATATGAGATCAGTATTTAACTTGTATTATTAGTGATGTGTTTCTTCAGTAGTTCACAAAGGTTTACAGAATTAACAGATAGAAACAAATATAGTAACTGCTTGAGATAAAAGATGCATCAGAATTCATTAATGATGAATTAAGATGAGATCAGTACATAACTAAGACTTATTTTGTTGTTCGTTAATATATATGTAATAGTATAATACTATATTATTTGTGCCCTGTCAAGTAAAGTGTTACCAATATGTTACTCTTGACTGAATAAGTGATTTAATGATGGAAGGTATATATGTAGTAATGCATGCAGAAAATGGTGTAAATGGGGCTTTTAAAATTATTGCAAGGAAGAAGGAGCCTATGACATTAGTGTAATCGGTGTTGCTGAATAAAGATACTTTGACTTAACTTCGGTCCTTAGTAGTTTTATCTAATATCTTTTTGGTGAAGCCCTCATTGATGTTTATCGTATTGCAAGGAAGTGAAAGTTCACAAGTAGGGTTTGTTGTTTTGTGTCTGCTATTTTATTCCTCAGGCTTGTGGAATTTTTGTGAACTTTGTGGGCTGAAAAGCACAATCAGAGATTTGGCATAGATTCTACACAGAAGTATAAATCAGCCTTTAAACAAATTACACTTATTTAATCTGTCAACAAGTTCCTTGAATGCTTCACATAATGTAAGCCAGTCTGTGGTCATCAAAAATTTTGGAGCCCCTATTTACATATTAAGCTCTGGTATCTATGAGAGAACACACAGCAGCTTGCTAGGAGTTTCTTTAACTTATAAAGACACTGGAACAAAGACAAAGGGACTGGTCACCTGCCAAAAGGAATATCAATACACATCATCACCGCTCTAACAGATGTGTCCTCATGTAGATATTTGACAGCATGATCCTGCTGCCAGCTACCATCTTTTCAGCCCACATTAACCTTTGAACTGTTTGAAAATCTGGGGCTCTTTTTTATGTAACAACTCCACCGATCCACTTTTAATGTCACGGACAGATAAGAGATAATGCAAATGAGATATACAGTATATCACAACCAGCACAATGGAGAATATGTTGCCATGGAAATGAGATTTGTTAGCTGAAGTGACACATTTTCATGATGTGTGGAGTGCTCGCTAAGAAACGTTATGCAAGACCCCCCCCCCCCCAATCCAGTGGTGAACTTGCATGGGCAGACGTTCTTTGTACAAAAAGCAAGAGGATAGTACCAAGTAGAAAGAGGTAGGGGTGAGAAATTAACCTGAGTTCAGTTTTTCGCTGAGATTCCCAGTCGTGGCTGGCTCCTTGAGCAGGGTGGTCACCAGGATTCCCCTCCACAGGAGAGCGGAGGGGCGGGGATGCAGGCTTCCTGCCACTGCTGCTTCACTAAGAATAGCACGGTGCCCTCGAACCCATTGCTCTTAATAAGAGACTGCATCTCTTCAATTTTGGGACACGCAAGGCCGAAAAAGAAAAGTCTTACTTTTGTGTTTCCCTGTTAGGCAGTGGCTTAATGGGTAGCATTGTGGCCTGTTTGAGGGGGTTTGAATCTCGCCACACTTGTGTGGCGTTTACGTATGTCGTGTGGGTTTCTGCTGACTGCTCTAGTTTTATGTGCGTCCTATCCAGGGTGTACATCTGCTCTTTGCTACCTGGGATAGGCTCCAAGCCCCCTGTGACCTGACCAGAATAAGCGGTTGAAAGATGGAGGAATTTCTTTGTAAGCCTCACTCTCTGTTGTGGAGAATAACACATTTTATTTAACAGTGCAAAATCTAGTCTGAACGCCCTGATTCTAGGAGGTGTTCGTGTACAAGATGCAGGACGTGTAATAATAATCGGATTTGTATGTATCCTGATCTAACAAGGAATGTATAAACGACTTGACCTTCTGCCTGCTTCAGCGGTAAACATGCCCTGTAGCTGGGTGAGCCACTCACATCCTGTTTGATTTTTTTCATGAAAGATGCCTCCGTGTCATAAAGCTGAGGAGTAAGAGAAAGTGAAAAACTGCGTAGAAAACAAAGGAAAATATTTTTCTTTTGCTTTTCAAATATATCTAGAGATGCTGCTTCTGTGTATTTTTTTGGTATTTTCCCACATGCAGGAATGTTTGAACAGATACCTTTCAGCAGAGCATCAAATCGAAATGTAAATGCCCCCAGGCATCTGTGCTCAGAAGCAGTCACCCTATTACTGTTCCCCTGCGTAGAGGGAGACTCGGAGTGGCAGAGTAGCTTTTGCGGGCTGTGAGCGGACGCGGTGAGGCTTATGTAAGCCTACCCTGCCATGGCCATTGTGCAGGAAAATGCCCATTAGCTGCCTCCGCTGCTTGTGAGTGGTATCACAGTTCCACTTTTCCCTGCATAAATTTTCTGTGGACTGCAAATGGGGGGGGGGGGGGTCAAGAGTGCAGATAAGTTGAGGTATAAGATAAAATAACACACTTTATTGATTCCAGGGAGCAGCTCTTGAAAATCAGACGATTGTGTGAACGCAGTCCCCCAGTAACAGAAACTATGCAGTAAAGATTCCCACATTTGTGATACTGGCAGGGGTCAGCATGGCTGGAGGACGGTGGCTGAACCTCACCATGGGGGAACACCACCTTCATGATCGGTACATCCCCTGCCAAGGAAGCACATTCTCAGATGTCCCCAGATGACCCCAACACATTAAAACGCAAAGCTGCAAGGTTGGGGGGGTAGGGGGGGGGGTGTCAACAGAAACTTTGACTGCATGGTCCCCAAACCCATGATTGTGGATAGTGGGACACAAATAGGGGCAATATGAAGGCAGTCTGCAGGTTCCTTTTTTATGTACCATTCTACACAGGTGAGGTTTTCACATCCACCAGGCCATCCCTGATCGGGCAGCTTGGATGCGATGGCCGCCCAGTCTTTAAAGAGCAGCTCAGCATTAATGTTATTTTCAACCTCAGATCTGCCTGTAATGTTCTCAGCTGGAGTAGATGGCAGGCTTGAGGGATGATGGTAAGTAACATAAGGGCTGCTTATATAAATTCATCCATCCATCCATTCATTCATCTGCTTTTCACACCACTCATCTTGGTGATGGTCATGCAGCTTACATAAAAAAAATCAATAGGTTTTCCCATTTATAGGTGTGTAGATTTCCTTGTTTTATAGTTTCTTGGGAAAGAATATTCAGTTTTTATTTGTCTGATTATTTTAATGATTAACATATTGCATTAATGTTTGGGAAATTTTTAAGCACCAGATTAACATCAATAACACATTAAGTTGTTTATACCTTTTAGGTCATCAGAATTATTTCCACGTAATGTCATGAGGCAGGGAGACTCAGGAGACACTAGGTACAGACAAGCACCCCAGAAGGGGTAAGGTCTATTACAGAACATGAGGCAACACTATACCTAAATGGACCTACTCTGAGGTGACAGTGCATTCAAGGTGGCCATTCTCCAGTGGGCCCAGCAAGTCAGAGGTAGCGCTCCCCTCTGGGCTGTCACACTCCCTTTTGCAGCAGTAAAGACCACACCTGCAAACCTGGTTTCACCATTGCTCATCTCTCAGCTTCTTCCCAGCCTGAGCTTTTAGGCCTGACCTGGGCCACCCTTGCACCCCTTGACTGACATCCTAATCACTCACCAGCCATGTCCCATTAGCACTTTTTGAAGCTGGTGGTGAGGATACCACGGTTACTGCCATCCTGGGGTGCATTTCCCAAAACCATAGTTGCTAACTGCGTTGGCAACTTCCATAGTTGGGCCCATTCAGTTGCATGGTGCTGATCACCTTTTACTGGAGCACGAGTGCCTCCCAACAAGGCCATAGTGTCAAAGTCACAGAGGTTAAAGGTTAGCAAATAATCCACATTGCTTCCGTGACTTCTGCTCACACTACATGCAAAGCCTCACTGTTGTCAAAGGCCAGCTGAGCCTCTTTTGTGCTCTTCATTGTCACTATCAAAAGGACAAAAAAAATAACCCCTCTCACCCTGCTCAGTATCTCGTCCAGCTGATGCCCTTTAAGAGGTGCTATAGGTCCTTGCCTGCCAAAACATCCCGTTTTAAAAAGTTTTTTCCCCACTGCAATAAGGACTCTGAGTACCTGTCGCTAACTCTGGCAGAGGTTACATTTGTACTGAAATCTCCTGTGTCAGTCCTATAAATATTGTCTGTGAATTTTGGCTTGTGGTATCTGTGAACATTGTTTGTTGTGGTAGTCAATTTTTTTTTTTTTGTCATGCTGATTGTCCAATATGATGTTGCTATCTAGCTATGTTTCATGTTAGGGACAAAGTTGATTTGAGCTTACCTACGAATACCATCTATTCACCTCTTCAAGGAACACCTTGGATTCTAACCATCTTATATATAAACGTTATGTTTATATTATATATATAAAAGAAAAAAAAAATACTAACATATTCTCTTATCTCTACACTAATGTTCTTTCTTCAACAGGGTTTTTAGGTGCGTAACCAAGCTGGCAGCAACTTAGTCGGCTGACACTTGTTATCCAAGTCTGGCTTTACAAGATTGAAGAATAGTCGAGGACTACTGAGCACTGTTGTACGTCGCTCTGGATAAGAGCTTCTGCTAAATGCTGTAAATGTACCATGCTGTCATTAAAAACTACTCTGATTCTTACTCTTTAGGTGCATTTTTACTTTAGGTCTTTTGATGGCCTGTGGAATTTGTGCATTGCCCACTTACAGAAAAATCCACAACAGCCTTGGGCGGGGCACTATCAAATGCATTTTCTGTCATTTGAGATGCCAACTTTGCATGTGTCAGTTTCTGTTTGGCCCTGAGGTGTAGGTATAATTACCACATAGCCACTTTCGGTTGATATTCAAAGTGTGATATCTGGTTTTGTCCTCTGTGCCTTTTTTGCGGCACAGAAGCATTTAGCTGCCCTGGGGGTTTTTGTCCCTGTCCTGTTCGGCTGCTACCAGGACGTCGCATCGCAGCAGGGGCATATCATCTGGCCTGGAGGATAGAAACGCTGGCTAGACCGTTCACTGCACTAGGGGCCCATTCCTCCATTGGAAATTAGCCACAGAGATGAACCAATAAAAAAGCCACTATTAGCACAGTGGAAGGGGACATGAGCTTATAGCCAACAGTCTTTACATCATTGAAGAGACATTTAGCCTGAAGCGCTTCAGTATAGTTGGCACAGCAGCTAGGTGGTTAGTGCTGGTGCTTCATAGCGCTGGGGTTGAGAGTTCGAGTCCTTTCTCCAGCCTTGTGTGGATAGTGTTTATAATCACTCTCAATTGCCTGTAGTCTGTGTTCTTGTGGGCTGGCATTCAGTACAGGCACACTGTGATCCTGTAGTACATAAGCAGTTTTAAAAAATGGCTGTTCCAGTAATGTATTCATCAAATAGAAAAATGCTAAATAATAAAAGTATATAATAGGATTTCTCAACATGCAGTGAAAGGTGTCTGTGTGACGTGATTTTATGTTGTTTTGGATTATCCGTAATGCTTTGCTATTACTAACATGTCAAGAGTTGTAGGATAATTCTATATTGGTATCATCAGTTCTGTTCTCTGTCGTTTACTCCCATAGCACTATTTTCTGGTTATGTTTGGCCATGATGGCCAGAAACCGCTGGAGCTGCGAACGGAGGAGGAGCTGGACTGCGACGAGTGGGTGGAGGCAATCCAGCAAGCCAGGTACACCGGCTCATGCACCGAGGTCTCGGGAGCTCACAGCTGCCAATCAGATATACTCTGATTATGCAACAAACTTTATACGCCCCATGTCAGCTGTCTGCTGCAGTTCTGTATCACCCCATCACCTCCTGTGTTTCCATCTTAATGGGGTTCATTACCTTCAAACCCCCGGTGGAATCCCCCAAAATGAAGAATTGTATTATTCAGTTGTTAGCTTTTACCCAGTGCTCATGTCTAAAAAAGGTTATCTGTTGAAATGTTGCTATTATTAGCTGTTATTCTGTATTATATTAACTGTTAAATAATAGATGTTTTGCATAGCAGTTAGCCAACAGGGCAAAGTGATTGTTGAATGAAGCGTGTGAGTGGTGTTGGTTCTTGGTATAGCTTTTGCTGCTGCTGTGTTCTCTGCATATTTAATTCACATGTTAAATGAAAGGGCTGCTGATACAATCCAGATGCACATCTGTCCACTGCTAACGTTATACTGTCTGTATGCCAGTATTTCAACACTCTGTTTGTGTTCTGGAAGGATTGTTGTGCAATATTTAATATTAGGGCTATATGAGGTTAAAATGTATTCTACTTGACATTCCCTTCCTCAGTCAGCAAAAAACATAACATGGTGGTTAGACAAATGTGCTTTTATTTCAAGTTATTTTAATGCAGCTCAATTGTAATTCCCAAGAACAGCCTAGCGTACAGTATTCAAACTTAAAAAAAAAATTGATGAGAATGGGGGAAAAAACAACTGATTCTTTCGGCCATTGCTAACAAGCTTTGAAAGCATTGTGCTTTATGTATTTTTATTTCTATCCTGCCTTTGGCAGTTGAAACGGAAAGTTTTATTCAAAGTCAGTCGGTAGAGGAACTTGTCATTCTGACATCAGACCAATGATCAATCATAGTAAATTCACTGTGATCATACTGTATCTTTGAAATCAGATGGATTTTGTTCTAATAAGGTTTAAATCGACACACTTTCCTTATTACCTGCCATGCTGTTTTTTTTGTATTGGTCATTTACCGTTTATAGTTCCATTCATCTTACAAATCCAGTAGAGGGTCACAGTGAGTTTAAAACACATATCTTTGGGCATGGGGAGAAAATTTAAGGAAGTCTACTGAGTCATGCTGTCATGCTATCCCATAGCTGGAATACCTGAAAGCTACAGTTTAAAGACCGCAATTAGTCTAACTCAGTGCTTCCCAATCCAGTCCTTGGGGACTCACATTCGATCCATGTTTTTGCTCCCTCCAAGCTCCCTGCCAGACCGTCCACATTTTTGCTCCCAGGAGCTGGGAGGGAGCAAAAATATGGATTATCTGTGGGTCCCCAAGCACCGGATTCGGAAATACTGGTCCCACTACATGTCTATGAACTGAGGAAATCTGCATGAGGGAGAACACTCATCTCAGAAAGAACCCCCAATCCTGGATCCTGGAGTCAACAGTCCTGCCCATTGAGCAACCACACTGCCGACTATACATACCTGAATATTATGAATTATCAGCATGTTCATTACTGTTAGGACATGCAAGACTACAGTGCCCATATCATGGCAAAATCCTTATTTAACCCAGAATTTAAAATCCAGAATTTAATGTACATTCTGGAGGCTGTCTGTATTTGGTTGCAGCAATCATGTTAACTTGTTCCGTGCTTTGTCAGGCCCACAAAGAAGACAAAAATGCAGGACAGATAACACCCTTTATTACTTCTGAATGTGACAGGCAAAAGATGATAAGAAGGCAGCCTTCTCTGCATGTGAATGAACCAGACTGATTCAGCCAGACTGGTGTAGCCCACGCATTGTTCAGACGGAAACAAACAGTCCCTTTCCTGACAGTGACAGTCTGTTATGACTGGTTTTTTTGTTACGTAGTATACTGTTAGCAATGTGATCTGACAGGAGAGTCCTATAAGAACAGTGATGCACTTTCCCCCAAACCTAAAGATTATGGAGGTGAAAGATTCCCATATGATGCCTATACTAAAACTCCCTGGCTGCACACCAGCAAACATCATGAGGATGAGTGCCTAAGGTCTAACATCCAACTGAAGCATAAAGCACATCATTATGATGGCTTAAGGTCCACTGTTCATCAATCAGCATTCTATGTAATGGGCATTGCATCTGTCCATTTTCTGTAACCACTTATCCCATTTGGGGTCACACAGGGTCCAGAGCCTGTAGGCACAAGGCAGGGCATACTCAGACTTTGGCAATTCCAGTCAGCCTCAGCATGTTTTTGGACTGTGGGGGGGAAACCGGAGGGAACCCCACAGGGACAACACAACACAACACCCAGGGAGACTTAAACCCTGGTCCTAAAGGTGTGAGGCAACAGTGCTAACCACTGCACCAGCATGCCACCCCGTAATGGGCATTGCACGGTATTCAAATCTAATACAATTACTGAACCTGATCTGTTCATCTAAAAACCTGCACAAACGGTCATATTTACAAATGTTTAATAACCTTCTCCCCTTAATGGATATTTTCAAGTCTTTTTAAGTTTGTAATTGCAATCATTTTGGGGTCCATTCTCCCATGCACGTAAGTTAAAACAAGCATGTATATAAGCCACCATATTTAGCTTGCTAACGATTACACTTTATACCGCGGTATGCAGTATTTTGATGGTATTTTTAAAAGCAATTCTATTCTCACTTTCTTGAAATCTTGCTGATAAAATTCGCCAGCTGGAGAGTTAATTCTGTTGCCAAGATTTCAAAACAACGTTATGCCATATTGCCTTAATTACCTTAGTAACAACTTTAAAACTGTTTGTAAAAGTTTACCCATTTCTCTAAACTGCTTGTATTTGTGTTTGTTGCAATACACCTGTCTCTGCTGGTCTGGTAGAAAATCATTTCTATAGGCATGCATCGACCACGACCATCTGCTTCTGTGGAGAAATGTAACACATAGGCAGGAGTCCACGCGTGAAAATATGAAGTATGTACTAGGCTGAACATGTCAATGTTGCAAAAATTGAGCCAAGTGATGACAAAATTCATTGTCAACTGTTTTTGTTACTGATTATTACCGTTATTAGTTTGATGTTGCAGTCCTAGAAAGGATGAATTATTGCAGACACTTGACCATGCAAGACAAGTGTAGTTCTGTTGACAGTATAGTGCACAGATGAAATTTTGTCTAAATATTTTTATCACAGTAAGAGTAGTGGCAGTCTTGGCAACACCAGGGGCATCGCTAGAGATTTTGGGCCCCATGAAAGCATATCAAATTGGGCCCTCAACCAAGACCAATCTAATTATGCTGCAATTTTTCTTAGAGTACCTGCTACTCAGGGGCTCTGGGTAGTACGGTCAGTTAGTGCTGGTAGCCCATCATCATTTTGGGAGTAGACATTATAGTTTGAGCTTTTGGAACCTGAAACACAGCTTGTATCTCTCTTCATGGCCTGCAGCTACTCTGACATCATCATTGAACGTGAGGTGCTGATGCAGAAGTACATCCACCTGGTGCAGATCGTGGAGACAGAAAAGGTGGCAGCCAATCAGCTTCGCCACCAACTGGAGGACCAGGACACTGAGATTGAGAGACTTAAGGCTGAGGTAGGTGCTGGAAAATACTGTTCCACCTGCTGGTGGAAACAGATCGATATTGATGGTTTGTTTCTTAACCTCAGTTTTCACAGTTGCTATGTATGCCCTGGAAAATACTGCTGTCTGTAGAAGGCTGTCAGAATGTTCCAGGGCCTGAGGAAAGTCACCTTAGCTTCTTGAGTTGATGTTCAGCTGGCCTCTTGTAAATACATTTTCCAGCAAATACATACAGCTTTTGATTGAATGGTTTTCTCTCTTTGTCTATCGGCCAGTTGGTTAATTTTTACGATGGAAAACATTATGTTTTTATTCTGTTTTATGACCTTCTTTCTTGCTGCGATCAAAAACTTGAAAAAACCTTGAGTCCTTGAAACAGTATCAATGTTCAGGTTAATTTACATTCCAAAGCGTAGGGAACCTTCTAGAAAGATTCATTATTGGTTGGTTGTGGACTGCACATATTCTTCATAACCAATTTTTGTGGTGAAATAGATTTTTTATAAGTAACGAATTTCCTTTTAGGAAAAGTGAATGCTTTATTGGTATTGTTCTAAACCCTTTCAAAACAAAGAATATCATTACCTGGTAGACTATCACATGTACAGTCTGTCTTAACAAAATGGTTTGCTTCATGTACACTCACCTAAAGGATTATTAGGAACACCATACTAATACGGTGTTTGACCCCCTTTCGCCTTCAGAACTGC
>JAAGVU020000113.1:27540347-27558274 GCA_011763525.2 Mormyrus iriodes
CGTATCGTATATCATTGAGGAGTTTTATTTAATACGTAATACAGTTGTAAACACATTGTAATAATACATATTTTAACCAAAATAATTTTATATTTACTATAATATACAGTAATGCACTCGTTTTACTTCCCCAGTTATATTATATATATTATGATTATTCCTTTAATATTAGTATCATATTTCTAAAATACGAACACTGCAGTCATGCACCACAGAAGGGTTGTATAGATATGGAAGCATTGCAGACAAAGAAATATTGAATATCTGTTATCATATTTGATGTCAGAGTATTTACTAAACAGCTAATATTATCACTAGCTGGCTTTAAAGAAATCATTGTAAAGCTCGTCTGGATACAGCTTAACGCAGACTGAAACATATTCACCGTTCTGTGGACCATTGCTGCATTTTTGTTACAATATTTTCTTCTTTATGATGTGCTTATATCCAGTGCCACATGTACATAGTTTATATATTTACACAGATCGATGTTTACTGAAGTAGCAAAAGGGTTTCAATTGGATCAATTTACTGTTTTTGTTCTGTTTTTTTTTTTGCACAATCTGCTAATTCACTACATGAGGATTATATGGCAGATTATATAATCTTGACTGCCGCTTTTGACTAGGTTTTCAATGTTGTTGTTAATTGACAGATATTTTCAACCAAAGATCCATTATTGTTGTACATAACCATTACATTGTACTAGCAATTCATCATTAGTAGGTCATGATGGCAGGACTCTAAGAATTTTTTTAGGGCATGCCTGCATCCTGATTAATATATTAATATTCACATTCGGCGCTTCCATGCAGTGCATCGACAATATCCGGTGCAATGGCCTGATGACCAGTGTGTTTGAGGAGAACTCCAAGGTCACTGTACCCCACATGATCAGGTAAATGCTGGTGGCTGTCTGATGTCCTCTTCTTCCTTTTTGGAGTTCTTAGTTTCTATGTTCTGTGGAGAACTAAGATAGATTTACTACACTGTACACCAGTATATGCCTTATCCAGTAAATGCTGAACATATGGATTTTGGACTGATTTGCATGGCTTTAAGGGGGTAGATAGCATTATTTAAATCCATGCTTTTAATTTTAGTGGAATATGTTCTTTTTTAACTTTTCATTAATTTAACTGGGTAACAGCATGGAAGCAGCATGGAAGTATACCATAACATCCTAACATGCATTAATAGCTTTAATATACATTAATAAAAAACATTATAATTATATAATGTTTGTAATTAATGTAGATTAAAGCTGTAAAGGTCTGTTAGGATGTTAAGGTATTCTTACATGTTGCTTATGAATGTTCTATGAATGCAATATGAAGGTGCAATGAATGTTCTATGAATGCATTATGAAAGTGCAGTTAATGTAAAACGTTACCTATAAGCGTTCAGTATAAGATGAATGGATGAATATGTTAACAGGAGCATTGTTTTCCCATGTCTTGAGTTGTCTTGTTGGTTTTTCTAAATCATTTGATAGCTTCTGTATGGATGTGTATTGTCAAGTCAAGTCAAGTGGCTTTTTAGTTTTATTTCAGCCATATACAGTGATACAGTACATAGTGAAACGTTATTTTATAAATGTTGTAATAACAAGTCTTATCCTTGTTTATTAGCCAGAGTCTGTTGCCCCCATACTTGTCTCGTTTTGTCTGGTGCATCTCCTAGCTGGATATCACTGTGTCTTTTGTACCAGACTTTTCTGTGTTGTCTGTCAGACTCACCTAAACCCTTTCCCAGCAATAGAGAGTCTTCCAGCAGCCCAGTCACAGGCCACTTGGTTGTGCTCTTCATTAGATCCGATGCGCGTCTCCATAAAGATGATGTTGACATTTGCTTCAGCAAGACGCTCAACTCCTGCAAGGTTCCCCAGATCCGCTACGCCAGCGTGGAGCGCCTACTCGAGAGGCTGACCGACCTCCGCTTCCTCTCCATCGACTTCCTCAACACCTTCCTGCACACCTATCGCATCTTCAGCACTGCATCTGTGGTCATGGACAAGCTGGCAGACATCTACAAAAAGCCCTTCACCTCCATCCCGGTCAGGTGAGAGGGGTATACCAAAACTGCCTTCAAGGAGAAGCCCAGCAAGGTCAAATCCAGCACTTCTTGTCCCTCTTGGCCAAGAAGGGTCGAGCCACCTCTCACTTAGGGAGCACACTCCCTTTTTTCAGCTCACAATTTCTTTTACATTATAGGTAGGTCATATATATGCCCGAGGTATGGTGAGTAACCAAACTAGGTCGATCCCTAAACCTCATCCAAAACACTGATTTGTATAGCATTTTACCATGCAAATCTGTAGCTAGTGTTTTATGTCATGGTCTAGTGGGAGGCATTATGGTTATATTTTATTGTAACTGGTTAATATTCTATCCACGATATGTATTTCAGGGGCACCATAACAATCATAATGGACTACATTTACATTTACTTATTTCCAGACAATTTTGTCCAAAGCGATGTACAAGTAAGCTAAATGACACATTACAAACATTTGTGCTGTTGACGAATCGACTGAACTGAGCTTCCAGTAAATGCTTTGTTACAAATGCACTACTTAACACTGTTATTATAACGACAGAACAAACGTCAAGCTCCTATTACAGGATGCCTGTGTGTTTGGAGGCTGCAACAGAACTAAAACAGAAACGGACCAATGTGAAACAAGTCTTATTGTACTAGGTCTTGAACTAAAAACTTAACTAATCTTTTTCAATCATTTAGCTAACTTTGGGAAACAATAAACTTTATATACCTTCAGACTGCTAAAAAATATTGTACTCCTGTCACACGGTAAACAACCCACAGTCCATAGATGGGTTGGCTACACTATCAAGTAGACAGTGTGCGGCATGACTGTTGAGGAACAACTGGTTCCAGAAAAACTTCTACTTTGATCAGCGAAATCTGACGTGGCCCAATCTACTGTAATTAGCAAAGATACCGTTCATTCAACAGGTGGCAACACAACCAATCTTGTTAACCACCTGAAATGTTAGTACCGCAAACATAATGAATGTCTGGCTAGGCGTATATGCGCAAGCACCTCGTCCTCAGCAGCAGCGCCTCCCACATGCTCTGAAGGAACCAAACGGAAGCGAACACTTTTAAGTGACTCATTGGTATACAAAACATTTGAAATTTTAATATAAAAAAGTTTTTTTTATATGTACAGCATTTTACATGCCTTAATAATTAAGTTTGGCCATATCTCCCACCCGTATTATGGTCTAATATCAGACTTTTTCTATTTTAATTTTTTTTTTACCTTCAAAATGCTTCAGCCACTCAACAGCCACAGTTAAACTCTTAATAAATTATGAAGAGATCTTATGCCTAGATTTGAACATTAAACATTTTAACATTTCTTATTTATGAGTGGCAAAGTTTTAACCTGAAGCCGTATCTTGGTCATGTCGTTGGAACATCAAACAAGGACATTAACGTAAATTGGAACATGATGTATGACAATGTATTTGGTCAGTCATTTATTATTTTGTGGCCATTGAGCTATTGACTGACTAGTCTCGGTCCTCCATACTGTTTTTGGAGTCATATTCATCTGCCTTTATGTACGAACTTCCCGTCAGACATTATGCAAAACCAAACGGCATATGAAGTACAGCCACCCCAATGAGATCATTGGCTTCAGTGTCCCATGTATATGTCCCTCATACTCCAACACTTAATGTTCAGTGCAGTGGCAGCCAGTGGTCTTTCAAACAGGGGAAGCTGGCTGGTCTCCCCCCCTCCCGATCTACTTTGAAAAAAAACGAACACACTTTACTAACCTACCAAAGTATGAACCTTACGAAACAAGGAGAAAACTCAGGAACGCTATTTACTTATATGTATTTACGGTTGGATATGAAAATTGAAAAAACTAAGACTTCACTTGCCGAAAATCTGCATAGGACTGAATTTGAAATGCTCCGAAGCTGAAAAATAATTTCAAAATGCTGTCAATCAAAAAGAGGTGCAGCCACTTTGACAGTTCCTCAAAATCATTATTTAGCAGCTCAGCATCCTGGCCAGCCCACTGCCCCCTTCACTTCCAGACACGCTGAACATCCCAGGAAATAACATTTTCAAGCATTTGTCCAATAAATGTCTAGCTTTCCGGCGCTAAAATTGAAGCATATTCTGAAGCCCCATTTACTCCCAGAGACACTGAGCTTCCCTGGAAATGATGCTTTGAAGCATTTGTCCAATAAACGTCTATGTGTTGCTGCACTGAACACAGAAGTGCCATTGAAATCTAGTGAAGCGGCATTTCGTTGGGTTTTACTGGATTGTGCTGCCCTGGGAATGTTATGTATGAGAAAAAAAAAAATCACCCTAGATGACCTGCAAGAAATTATTGCAGATTTTGAATTAACTAACCGTGAAGCTGAACAAGTTCTAGCACACTCTTTGTAATAGCAATGTAAATACAACAGTACATATTTGATAAAAATTTTCATGACATTATAGAGGAGGCGGAGCTTCTTATCCGTCACCTCCCTTTGTCCAGACTCCAGCCTGATGATTACGAGGCTGGCCTTGGATCATTCAAAGTAGTGGCTCCTCTCTCTGCTTGATTCTCCATGCTCTGCTGTTTTCTTCTGTGAAATCCTTGGCTCTTTACATCTACATGCTGTATTCTTTGCAACTGCATTCCTTCTCTGCATCCCCCTCTACCTCCACTCCATGTTATTGTGTTGTCATGCTTTGTTCCATGGTGGGTTGAAAAATAACATGTCATTGTGACATTTTATACTTTTCACTCATTACTTTCATAGCAGTCAACTTTTGGTCTATTAGTTTATTTTTTATATAATATTGGTCTATGGCTACTTTTTTCTCTATTCTGCTGTTTTCAAGCCATGTATTGTAGTCATATAAAATAATGCTTTGGTCTCAATATACATCATTTTTACTTTTGTTTGCAATTTGTACAAAAGCATCATTCAAAGGAACACTGGTCTCCACAAGCACATACAGAGAGACCATGGAGTAATAGACTAGGTTCTGCATTTTATGGTTATAACTTTACTATTTCTTGTGTCCTGTTTTGCATTTCCTGTTTCTTGTTTCCTATTTCTTAGTTCTATTCTATTCTATTCTATTCTATTCTGTTTTCTTCTGTTCCCGTGTCTTTCTTTGCTCTTCTCTTTTATATTGTTACATATTATCAAATACTTTCCCCATCTCAGGTCCCTGGAACTCTTCTTTGCCACCAGTCAGAGTGGGCGGAGTGGGGAGTTGCTGAATGACAAGTCCCCCCACCTGTGTCGGAAGTTCTCGTCACCACCACCCCTCCCCATCCCCCCCCGCACTGCGTCCCCGGTCCATGCTCGTAAACTGTCACTCAGCTCACCAGTGGGTGCCAAGACGGGGGCACTGGACCTGTCAACCTCAAACCCCGCCTCCAGTGCCAGCAGTCCCACATTGTCCCAGCCTTCAGGCACTTCTTCACCCCCGACTATCACCAAGATTCCCTTAGACCTGAGCAAGCCCCCCTCCTTGCCCGAGCATAGCCCCGCCACCCTGGACGAGGGCGCAGAGGTTCCCCGCATTGATGCACCCGGGGGGAAACTGCGCTGGAGCATTCGAAGGAGTAAGTTTGGAGAACCGGAATGTGTTTCCTCCTCACATCTTTTCTTTAATGCAAGATGGGCATAAACGGTGATCGCTTTAAGTCACAAAGAATGAATGCACAAAGAATGAATGTCTAGTACATATATATTTGCATAGAAAAAACAGTTTAACATTTTAATATATGCAAATGATCAGTAGCATGATGTTTGCTCTGTTCTCGAAAAACAGAGAGGAGAGATGAACATTGCTTTTTACCAAATTCCTTCTCAGGGCCACCCTAACTATTCCATATATTTGTGAAATTTTATGACTGACTGACTTAATTAATTAGCTTAATTAGTTAAATAACTATATGAGGTATTGATTAGCCAAACATGGTATGGTAGTGATCAAATCAAGAATTACAGTGATCCCTCATCTACAGTAATGGATACAGTGATCCCTCATCTACAGTGATGGATACAGTGATCCCTCATCTATCGCGGGGGTTGCGTTCGATTTAGGCCGGTGAAATCAACAGGGCAAACAAACTGAGAAAGCATGTACCAGAAATAAAAAGACCCATTGTCCGCAGAAATCCGCGAACCAGCGAAAAATCCGCGATATATATTTAGATATGCTTGCATATAAGATCCACGATAGAGTGAAGCCGTGAAAGTCGAAGCGTGATGTAGCGAGGGATCACTGTATATTGGATAGTTAGTGGAAATACTGGATTGACTTTAGGAGAGGTTTTGAAATGGCTAGGCTAACGCAATGTGAGAGACATAAAGTCATAGTTTTACACCAACATAAACATCATTTAAACATATAATTGTTTTGACAGCCTAAGAATTTTGCACTGTACTTTTGCATTTCACTTCCACTTGATTGTAGTGGACATGGATTGCGCTATCCACACACTAGTTATAGTTTTTATTAGTTAATGTTGTATGTTTACATCTAATCTTAGGTCAGGGATATTCATCTGGAGGCATTACCACACGTACGTTCGAAAAAAAAACACCATGTGGACATGAGCACAGGAATTTTGTCTGCAATTTTTCCCCCCACAACAAATGGCATCTTTGTGGTCTCTCGTAGTTGTGAGGAAACACAAAGGCTGAGGCTAAGTCAGTGAATAAACTGTGAATGTTCCTGTCACCGACAGGCTGATTAGAAGCAACTAGCAATGCAGTTTTCCCTGAGGGAAGTGTTATTGGAGCTCTCTACATGTTCTTTATTGAGGCTTAAGAGGAAATCAGATTATTTTTCAATAATAATTTGGGTAGTATTTTTGCCTGTTTTTTAATATATCCAACCATAGGTGGACTGGCAACCAAAAGCAGTTGCTGGGAGGGATCCCTTTGGTATTTTTGGCCACTAACTGGTGGGGGGGAGGCCGGTTGCCTGTATAATATACAGCTCTATATAGTCTGTATAATGCCAGTGTTGGCGATGAGAGATCAGCTCTCACAGGACCGGCCCAATTCATCAACTTCCCGATGGCCAGTCCATTCCCATATTCAACGAAGTTTGACAGAGGATAGATAAGCAATGAGCAGCCTAGTTAAAGAATTTGTTTACAGCACAGAAAAGCAAAGCTGAGTTGATGATATATAAATGTCTGAATTGGATAGGTAAAACACTGTGTTCCCCATCACTGGTGAAGAGCTTATGCAGGCATCTGGAATGAAATCTGCAAATCTGGAAGTCAAAGTCTCAGTCCAAACGTGACTGAAGGTTGATGAGCCTCAATATTCTGACCTTTGACAGCAGTGCTAGAGTCCGTGTCAATGGACAAGTTCATCCCAGAGACGCCGCCAGTGAGTGAGCCAGCGGACATGTCCCCGTGTCGTTCACCTTCCACTCCTGGCCACCTAGCTCGCTACAGACAGCCTGGAGGTACGTCCATCTCTGCCATCCAAACCGTTGACTTATGGAAAATGGCCTTTCATCATCCAGGTGTTTTGCATGCTGATTAGGTATGGAAAGAAGCTCTGGGGAAAGCATTACCACCAGTATAACTGATCTGCTGTCCATCAGCTTTGTGCTGACCTTCAGAATAACAAGACACTTCACAGCTTTAAATCTTAAAGCAATTAGAAAAATGCTGTTAGTCAAAAGGCTTACCAAAGAATTAACAAAGTCAACAGCATTGTATTAAGGTTGTAATTCATAAACCAAAATGAAATAATTCATTTAAATAAGACTTCTGGATTAACTGAATAACAGCAGTAGCTAGGTAAACAGTCTACATTTTCTGCTGTCAAGTTTAATATATCATAAAATCCCTCTGGAGACATGAATTGAATTTAATGAGCTGAATGAATCCTCCAGCGTTTCTTCATCTCTGTATAAGTATTGACCTTGCAAACAGTCTGTCCAACAAGATGTAACAATGAGTATCTTTGTTGACCTTGAGTCAGTTTAACATCCAAGTTAGACCAAGTCACAGAGTTGAATTGGGGTGACACATTGTTTACATATATAATTGAGATGTTTTCTATCCAGGTCTTATCTGTCTGTCTGTCTCACTCTATCCATTGTTTTCATATGTTTACGCACTATTATGTATATACACCGTTTAACTATTGTGAAACCCTCTTTTGGTCACTTGCTGTTATCTTGTGCCATTGTATACCTGTACATGAGTGGCATGACAATGGTATACGTTGATATCAACGTCTCTCACAAGTTTTGAATGTTATGAAGTGGCATATGTGTTTGAAGTCCCATTTTTATTTGTGTATTAATGTCATTGCTCTCCAGTCCAATCAGCTGAGAACTCCCGCTGCTCTGTGTCTCCTACCTCAGCTTTTGCCATTGCCACGGCAGCAGCTGGCCACAGCAGCCCCCCCGGTGAGCCCTTGTGGGGGGAGGGGGCCAAGGGGGTGGGGGATTATTTTTATGTGTTTGCTAGCATTATATAGTGAACTTCCCTGGCAGATCCTTGAAAGGAACTTACAGTTGCATATATGATTACAAACTATAATTATACAGTTGTATCTGTTTATGCAGCTGGGGATTTTAATTAATCTTTACTTATGGGGGGTGGACCCAACATTCTAGTTCTGTGTGTTTAGGAGTATTTTATTTAATTCCTTTAATTAATATAAAGATTTTCCTCCACAGCAATGGAAGAATGTTTACTCCAAACACTGCCCATCATTTTTCTAAATAAATATCTGAACTGGCTTTTGCATGGAGCATGTATTTTCTTGGATGGCCCCATACATTAAAGTCTTTAAACCTAAGTTGTTCCTGTGCGATCTTGGCATTGGAGAGTCTCCTCTGTGTACATGAACACTGGTCTCCCCCTTCAGGTTTCACAAACTCTGAGAGAATGTGTGATAAAGAGTTCATCATCCGCAGAGCTGCGACTAACCGGGTCCTAAACGTCCTCCGACACTGGGTGTCTAAGCACTCGCAGGTACGTCACCCTCATCACACCACTTCTGGCTAAAGGAAAAAAAGGTATCTGGGTAGATTAGTATGATTCAATGGGATCAAAAGACTGAGCATGCAGGCTGTCTTGGTGTCTGAACTGTACGTCAAGGGTATAGTAGTATTATTTGTTGTTTGTGCCATTTGCAACATCAAAGAGCTGTTAATACCATTGGATGTTCTGAAATACGCTATGATGCAATAGCTAATGGTCAGTCCCCTTACGGCTGGTTCACACTTCATGCAGATGCGTACACATCATCACGGTGAAGTAATTTTCGTAACAGAGCGGGCGTTGAAGACTGCATGGGGGGGGGCTCGTGAGAGAGCATGTACGACGCAAATTTCCATTTAGTGACACAGAGGTGCCTCGATCATTCATTGGCCAGGGGAATAGGAGAAGAGTAGCAGAAAGTCAGAAAGGAAATTGCACCATAGTTTGTATATAAACACCTTTTGTATTCTCTCTTATCAAATGAATATGACTAGGAAGAAAGGTTGGCTGAGGAAGTCTGGAAATACCAGCATTCATATGATTCCTTGTTAAGGGATTATAGTGACTGGCTGCAAACTCAAATAATGTGCCTGTCTATGTATTAATATAGCTTTAATTTTTTTTATTTAGTCTTTGTAATGCTTTTAATTTCTCAATTTTAATTTGAAATGTAGTCTAGAATTAGTTAGCTTTCAGTGTGGTTTTATTTTTATTTGAAAGATATATTATCTATTTATATTTTCGTTTCTTTTTAAGTTTTGGTCATTTTAATTCTAGGAACGGACGAAAACTTGTACGACTTTGCTAGCTACTACAAGATATCTAAATGTGGTATCGTTGGCTATGGTTTGAGTGCATTACAGGAAAGAGGCCCAATGATAAACAATTCATTACCTTAGCTAAATAGCATTTAAATACAGTTAGTTTCGTAAGCAATAGTTATAGTTTTCATTAAGTTATAGTTTTTCTTTTATTTTCATTTCTTATTTCTGCCTTGCGGACTATAAGTACATAGTGCACGGCATCCAAAGCACACTTCATAAATGTGACTTAAGGGCATACTTGCTCTACAGTGCTACCCTGGGCCTGGAAGGGTAGTACGAGGCAGAGTGGCAAAGTGTGAATATTCAGGATCACGGAGGGTTTGGCACTGCAGCACATGCACCGTGTTGCAGCTGAGCCTGCAGGGAGTATGAACCAGGTGCTAAAAGTCCTTAGGGTGCCTCAATCGCTTTCTTAAAAAGTGTGTGTGCATATCTGTCCCCTACCATATCCCATCTATTCTTTACACTACCCTTATACTCTCTGCTGCCCTAAATTTGCTCTACTCAGGTGCAATCCTGACGAGGATAATCAATAAGAAGACTGATAAGTACCGTGTAGCCTAACATTATACCCAGAACCAACCGAAGAAGAAAAAAAAACACTACAAATTTAAATAGATAACGTAAAATAACATTTATATGCAGATAACATAAGAATTCCATGCTTATGCCACTACCATGGTAATAATTGCATATTTATTAGAGTGAGCTTTCCTAAGAATGCACTCAGAAACTGATAGCCTGTGTTGTAAGTAACAACAAAACACCAAGGTTGTTACTAATGCGATTTTATATCGGTGGTAGATGTCCCTTGATGGATAAATAATGCAGGAAAAACGGAAAAAGTAAATATAGTCAAAGTTCTCATATCCGGCGACAATGCAGGATGAATTTCCCAGATAGTTTCATGTTATTCTTGAGAAACACTGAATTGTATCACACTTCTTACACTTACTTTAATTATTTTATTTTCACACATTAATGATCAATGTGCTGTTATTTTAAATGAGATATTCGATAGAACACGAGACTGAGGTAGACAATAGAACAAGCGCAAATATTAGTAAAGCACGCCACTCTGTAGACATGCAGGATGTATTACGCAGTGCTTCGATTTTTTTTATGTAGAATAGCGAATTTTTTATTTGTATACTGTTTTTTTACTGCGAGCATACCTGTCACTTGAATGATGGCTATGAGAACTTTTCCTTGTGAATGTAATGTTCCGTCGTTGATGCGCAAGCTATTGTAATCCTGGATGACAGAAAGCTCAGTGAAACGTCATCACTTTCCTCCATGCACTGGGTGTTTATTAACATAATTTAGCCTCATATTACTTGTTCTGAAGCTTTAATGACTTGGCATTTTTACAGGAGGGGTATTTGCTGCTGAATAATATGGAGAGCTATTTTTCATCCATCTGCTGGGAGCAGTGATAATGAGCATCTTTTTTCCTTATAGGTGCTAATAGAAGTGATAATTGTTAATACTATTCATCCGTCAAAAAGGAACAATAAACTACTAATAAAAATACTGCAGTTTTCCTTTTTTTTAGCCACACTATGACTATGAAGCCAAGCATTCTTGATGTTCCAAGAACTTTATGACTAAACATTACCTTAAGTAGGTTATGCATACTCAATGTATGGTTTTGTGTTTTCTAAGAATTAAGAGAATGATAAAAATTGGAATTCACAAGTAATTTTTAAGAATTTAAATGAAATATTTTTATGCAGTGAGATGGAAATACAGCACTGCATCTTCATCTTATCTTTAGAACCCCCGGCATCATTCACAAGATATATGGAGTTTAAGTCCTGACCAGATAATGCAGTAATAATCATCATTTAGCGAAGATTTGTATAGAGGTATATGTGATTTTTATTCACGTGGGTTGAGCTTGACTCTCAGGTGCTTTCTGTATCTTGCATAGTAATAACTGGCGTTTTAAGCGGTTTGTGTCTGACAGCTTTCCCCATGGAGTTGACTTTGACAGTGCTCCCTGCTGGGTTTAATTGAGCGATGCGAGTGACAGATTAAATCAGCCTATCAGCGTCAGAGCTGCCTTTCCACTCCCTGTGCAACCCCGCCCCCCTGCAATGTACATGCTCTGTTGACCTTTATGCAGCATCCAAAGATCTTGCTCTAATTATGATGTTTAAATGCCACAAGCTTGGCTTTAGCAATTGCAGTACTGCAGAGTATTGCCTGTATTCTGCTTCTGTATGCTTTTTATTTTTAAATGACAAATTAGGGGGTGACACTGTCTGTCTCACGTCGATTTTACCCTGAAGGATCCTTGATTTCAAGATGGATAAAACACATGTGTGTTTTTTTCTTTGCTGCCTGGTTATCCTGGACCTGTTTTTACACCCATTAGGAGTGCTCAAATGCATTCCTGAGCCGCCATGAAAAGGCAACTTTGTTTTTAAGGGTTTTGTTGCCCCCCCTCCCTCCCTCCCTCGTAAAGGAAATCATGCCAGTATTAATAAAACCCGATTGTTTCTCCTCTGCAGTCCTGGAGTTGGGCTGACTTTCCTCACTCATTAATATACCAAACAGCTGCAATGATTTCAAATACAAATGATCCATCCATTCTCCAGCATGTCCAAATGATGATATACTGACGTGTAAGTCTTATGCTTTTTTGCAGTTTGATAGATTGAATCAGCTTTTAGCCATGTCCCTGTTTCCTTGAGATTTTTATGGACTGGGGAGTTAGAGAAGCTGGAAAGATTTCACATAGAAGAACAAGTCTCTATAATGTCTGCTGGTGATCAAAGTCAGAACCTGTCAGAATTTGAGAAGCCTGGAAGTACAGCCTAAGGCCAAACTGTTGGTACCCCTTTGAGTAAAGATTTCAATTCAATACTTGAACAAGACTTTATATTTAGTCTCTGATGTACTATTAAGATTTTAACAACATCCTTTAGTCCCAGCTAGGGTATAAGATCAATGTAATAGGAAGCCATACAATGCAGTCTTAATGTTTAACTTTTTACATGATTTCTTTCTTTTTTCTCTTTGTGTCTGAGTGAATCCATATTTTTAATGTTTTTATCTTTCCCTTATTTTAACAAAATAGTGACTTGCTGCTCTGTTTATATATTTGCATTCGAGTGGGCGTTGGGGAATGCATAAGGTTTTAGCTCTGGTTTGCTGCTGCTACCACTGTCTCTGCCACCGCAGATGTTTCATTATGTAAAGCAATAGCTCAAAAAATGTTTGATGGATCTTTTTCAAACTTACACACCAGCACTGTATTGGCACCGAACTGGAACATGTAAGTGGAATGTGTAACAAATGAATAGGTATAGCTTCTGAGATTCATATCACAACTAGGACTCAGAGAATTCAGGTAAAATGCATTTATTGACTTAATATTTATTGGTGCTCCATCCAGTAATTGACTAGAAATTGTAGAGTTTGGTGAGTGTGGGAAGAGTACGTATTAGATAGGTGAAGCAGGGTATGGGGTTGTCCGGGGAATACAGTTATGTCATTCTGATTCATACTACTATTTTTGTAAGTGTTGTACCTTTACGACCTGAGAGAAGAACTAATTTTACTACTCTCCTATTGATGTGTTTGTATTGATGACTTTTTTCACGTGTAACCTATGTCCCTTATATAGGCCTGATCATAAATATAAAATATTTGGGATGTAGCTCTGAATGAATACATGATATTGTGTGTTCCTGCCCCAAGTATCAATTACAGCAGTATAGTCTTAATTCCTCATTAGAGTAGTAACGTATCTTTTAAACACCTCACTGCTGTGGTTCCTGTCCCTCAGGATTTTGAGCTGAATGGTGATTTAAAGATGTCTGTCATCTGCTTACTGGAGGAGGTGCTTCGTGATCCAGACCTGTTGCCTCAAGAGAGGAAAGCCACAGCAAACATTTTAAGGTGCTTTATTAATTATCATAACATAGGATATCATATACTTTACATAGAGGGCTATCATATGAAGAATGTTTACTGAGAATACTGTATAATATTTACAATTCTGTTTTTAACAGTGCACTATCACAAGATGACCAGGAAGACACACAACTGAGGATAGAGGATATTCTGCAGATTGTGAGTTTTCTAAACTCTAAATGATCAATTATGATACTCACTGATTTGATTTGAATAGCAACAAGTTGATTAGTTGTGTCCCAAAACCTTTGTCCAAATAGTGTCGTCGAACCAATCAGCATCAAGAATAGGAACTGTATGTTTCATATTTGCTTAACTGATTACTAAACACAATGTTATTTTGATTTATTTAATAATTTCTCTTATAATTTAACCTCAGAAATTAAGGATATGTATATAGCATAAACGCGATGTTGGTCCTTTTAATACCACAAATATTTGAATAGTCTCCTTTCATGGCAATTTATTCATCAGCCAGAAAGATGTTATTAAGGGTTTTTATTTTTAATATGCTGTATACGTATTTCGTTTCTGTATGTGAGGGATTTAAACTGTACTGAGTAAAACTTTAAATTTTGTTTTATTGCAAAGATAATTTAAATGTAAGTGTGAAATCAATTTAAATATAAAAATATCCAAAGTCTACTAGAATGAACTTCCTTGGAGACCCTGATATTGCAAAAAGATCTTGCATCAGATTATCAATAGTCCTGTCCTCTACATGGTTTTCCACATAGCTAGGTATCCGTTCATGAATAATAAAATATACATTTCAGGCAAAATAAAAGGGATTATATAACAGATATTATTAAAAAACATTTCCCAGATGAATTAGAAATGGTAAGTGAATTACCATTTGAAGTGCTTCAGAACTGCAGAGCCATTAAAGCTCTGTAAACAGCATGCTTGTCATTTAGCCCTTGATGTTGGACTCATCAGACAGCTTTAACATCTTCATTAGGACTTCAAGCACACTGACATTTCTGCCATGGCTTATTTAATCCCCCTGCATTAGAACAACACCAGATCTCTGCAATACAGTATCTCAGCACCACCTAGGGATTTGATTAGCAATTCCCTCCCCTGCTTCTTTGGGTTTTATACCAAATAACGAATAAAAAGTCTCATAATCACAATGGTACAGTGTTCGGCTGTAGAATTATCAATCACATGTATAATGTTTCTTCTTTTAGGATTATGGATGTATTCTTGAATTGTGAATTCCAAATTCTGCTCGGTCATTGGCATTTAACTATACTGAGTTTTTACAAGGAACACGGAAATCAGTATTTATAGACTAACAGAGTTCTCTTACCTGTCTTTGCAATAGACTGATGTGACTTTTTGTTTGTTACATATGTACAAGAACATAGTTTAAGCCCTAGGTTCTACAAGTGTTGTAACATTAAGAAAATATTGAAATATCTGTATGAAAGTAAATTGTACTGATTTTATAGTTACTGGAAAGGCAGAATTGTAAACATCTGCTTAATAGATTCCTTTATACAATCAGGCTTAGAATCTTTATTTACGTATTAAATATTAACAGTTATTAACAGTAAGGTTAAACACTTGCTGTTGAAAGGTATAAGAGGGCCTAACCTAATGAAGAACCTTCAGCTTTTTACTCCTTAATTGTCTGCTAATGAATTTAGCGTTAAATTTGGAGTCTAGAACCTGCCTGGATGTTGAAGATGAGAAGTTTGGCTTTTTTTTTATTCTCTTCTCTAGGGTCTGTGAGTCATCCTCAGTGTCCCCCACACAAGAAAGCAGAGATTTGCCCAGTGACCTGCTGCTTTCCTGGCACAAAATAAAAACAATATTTCAGTTTAGACTGCAAGGTCACTGTAATTGAAAGTGCTGTTATACCTGAATTGGAGCCTTAGCGCTTAAAAAGCAGACAAATCCTAAAGTGTCCTCTTAGGTGCCGAATTGCACTGATTGTGTTTTCAGACAGATTGAGGCACGTCACGTTTTAGGTACTTGAAAGTAACAACAGTGCTTTTTTAGATTTAGTTGCTTATATTACTTTTAATTAATTAATTTTTAATTAATATATTAGTTGCATATATACCTGGATACTTTACAGGAGCACTGGTACTGGTATCAGAGTAAAACAGCGGGACTTCTTTGGGACCTGAATCCATACTCTTTGATTGATTATGAGTGATTATGTCCTTAATTATGCTGCCCTTTATCAGAGTCTAGTGTATTAAATGTATGACGTGTTTCCTTTGCCACAAAGATGTGAGCCTTTGAACATTCTGGAAATTAACTGATCACCTTGCAGAGACATTTCTCTACTTTAGAGTCAGTTAATTAGGTTAATTCATTTTCTCTAAGGCCCATAAGTGATATACAAAATGGCAGATAATAGATGACAGGCATACTACATTTATGGAGCCAACTAATGGAGCTAGGATGAGCTTACAGTGGTAGACCAGGAACAAGTACGACTTAACATCTGTGCAAGAGCCTTACATTATGCTGGAAAGCATTGTAAGATGTACGACTCTAACAGAAAAGCTATTCATATCGACACACCATGAGGTGCCTACTACGGAAGTACCATCACAGAGCACCCATTGTTACCTAGATACTATAACCAAGGGATGGTCGGGGATAGAGTAGGTCAGTGGTTGGAATAGCTAGTTGAGGTATCTCAACCAGCACAAGGTTACTTGCGAGGGGAGTGGCTTCCACTCTGAATAAATAGCTGAATAAATAGTACGAGCATTCCTATTTATTTGAATCGCTACACGCCTGTAGCGGTGTACAGCTCTTCAAGGGACCTTCATGCCTCTAGACTCCACTCTCGGCTAAGTACCCCATATCTTTTTCTATCTTATCTTCTACATCTTACCTTTGTTAAAATGTGTTTCACACCTATACCTGTTCAAATATCGTGCAGACCTAGGTTTATTCATTGTAAAAGGGGAAGAAATCTATGTAACCTCTTTCACCTTTCTATGTCTCCACAACCTCCCACGTTAGTGCATGGTGGTCTGTGGAACTGCCAATCCTGCATCAAGAAGTCTGATTTCATCTCTGGTTTGGCAACACTCCAGTCGTTCCAGTTCTTGGCCCTCACTGAGACATGGATCTCACCGGAGGGCATGACTACTCCAGCTGCTCTCTCCACTGCCTTTGCCTTCTCTCACTCTCCTCGCACTTCAGGCGGGGGGGGGGGTACAGGTTTACCTCTGTCTTGCAAATGGCGTTTCTCACCACGTGTTCTTCAGCTCGGTGTGTCATCTTTTGAATTCCATGCTGTTACTGTGACCTATCCAGCCAAACTCCATATTATCGTTGTTTATCATCCTCCCGGCCCACTAGGAAACAGCAGCCCAGCTTCGTGACTTCTCGCCACTTTCCCCTGAGGATGTGTCTCAGATCTTGCTGAGCAGCAACCCCACCACATGTCCGCTTGACCCGATCCCTTCAAGCATACTGCAGACCATTTCACCAGATCTTCTCCCTCACATCGCATATATAATCAATGCTTCATTATTGACAGGCCATGTTCCAACTGTCTTCAAGTCGGCCATTGTCACACCCATTCCGAAGAAACCCTCCCTTGATAGCTCAGACTACAGACCGGTGTCACTTTTCTCTCTTCTTTCTAAAGCACTGGAACGAGCAGTCTACAGTCCGGATTCAAAGCTGCACATTCTACTGAAACTGCACTTCTAGCAGTCTCCGAAAAACTTCATGCAGCTCAGTCTGCCAACCTGTCCTCAGTCCTAATTCTTCTGGACCTGTCTGCAGCATTCGATACAGTCAACCATCTGATCCTCCTTGTGACTCTCTCCAACCTTAGGATAGCAGGAACCGCATGGAAATGGTTTGCGTCCTATCTTGACGGCCGAACACAGGTGGCATGGCTAGACTCCCAGTTGGCCCCACGGAGACTGAACACAGGTGTTCCCCAAGGTTCAGTCCTTGGACCCCTACTGTTTTCCCTATACACTGGTTCCCTTGGAGAGGTTATAACCTAACATGGCTTCTCCTACCACTGTTATGCAGATGACACCCAACTCATTCTCTCGTTTCCACCTGATAACCTCCAAGTTTCAAATCGCATCTCTGACTGCCTGGCTGACATCTCTTCTTGGATGACGTCCCACCACCTGAAGTTGAATCCCAGTAAGACTGAGCTT